>WOXC01005033.1:0-57287 GCA_011680675.1 Gymnobelideus leadbeateri | reverse complement strand
GAAAATATTGCAAGCAGTCAGAAAGAAACAATTCAAATTATCATGGAACCACACACAGTCCGGATTACACAAGATTTAGTGGCTCCCACAATAAAGAAATGGAAGTCTTAGAATATGATATTACAGAAGGCAGAAGAGCTAGGATTACAACCAGGAACCACCTATCCAGTTAAACTGATATAATCCTTCTGGTGAGTGGAGTATGGATATTTAATGAAATAAAGGACTTTCGAGCATTCCTGATGAAAACACCAAAGATGAATAGAAAATCTAGATTAGAAAACTATGCATACCCTTTGCCACAGCAATACCACTACCAGGTCTGTATCCCAAAGAGATCAAAGAAGATGGAAATGGATCTACATGTGCAAAATTTTTTATAGCAACTCTTTTTGTTATGGCAAAGAATTGGAAATTGAGAGGACACTCATTGACTGGGGAATGACTGGAAAAGTTGTGGCATATGATTGTGATGGAGTACTATTGTGCTGTAAGAAGTGACAAGGGGATAAGGCGGAGCCAAGATGGCGGAGTAGAAACAGCTCATCCAAGCCACTCTGCCCCCACATTCCCCCCAAACTATGTAAAAGGGGACTCTGAACAACTTCTGGAACCCCAGCACCCACAGAACGACACAGAGAAGCTAACCTCCCTCTGAGGACAGCCCAGCAGCCCTGCAGGAAGGACCAGCCGGGTTGCCCGTTTACCTGGCAGCGTGCAGAGCATAGAGCCGGCAGGAGCCGAGCTGAGCCAAGCCCAGGTCCCCATGAGCTGAGGTTTTAGCCCCAGGGCGGCAGGGCCAGCAGCCAGCTGGAGGAACCCCAGAACACCAGGAGCTGTGGCGACTCCAGAATTATCAACATAGACTTGCCTGGGACAAAGTAAGAAGTTAGTGTCCTATGGACTTTGGGACTGGTATTAGGGAATGCGTCGGCTCCCTCCCCTGGGGGCTAGAAGCCTCTGAGGACAAACGCCATTTTGTAGTTTTCAGAGGCAGCTCCTGCTCCCAGCCTGCAAATTTGTAGGGAGATCCAGCGATCAGTCTTGGGGGTAATCGCTCTTGCTTTAACCTCCCTGGATCTGGATTGTGATCTAGGGTGGAAGTCACGGGTGGGTTTACAGCTTGCCAGAAACGGAAGTTGCCCCCCACACGTTTGGGACGAAAATTCCTCTATCTGGCCTTAAAGCCATAGTGTGGCAACAAGCCCAAAAGTCAAGTAATTAAGCAGCAACATGCCAAGGCAAAGGAAACAGAAAAATGCAACCCTAGACTCCTATTTTGGGGGCATAGAGCAGGAAAAGAACTGTGAGGTCAGAAGTCCTGCTCCAAAAGCCCCAGGGGAAAACATGAGCGGGTTGCAGGCCATAGAGGACCTTAAGAAGGACTTTAAAATTCAAATAAGAGAAGTGGAGGAAAAATTGGAAAGAGAAATGAGAAGGATGCAGGAAAAGTATGAAATGAGGGTCAACAGCCTGACTGAGGAAAACAACACCTAAAAAATAGACTAACTCAAATGGCAAAGGAGGCCCAAAAGGGCAATGAGGAGAAGAATGCCTTAAAAAGTCGAATTTGCTAGATGGAAAAAGAATCTCAAAAGTTCACTGAGGAGATTCATTCCTTCAGAGTTGGACTGGAGCAAATGGAAGCTAATGACTTTATGAGAAATCAAGATGCTGTTAAGCAGACCCAAACAAATGAAAGATTAGAAGGCAATGGGGCCATCTCATGGGAAAAACCACTGACTTGAAAATAGATCCAGGGAGAGACAATTTAAAATTATTGATCACTACCTGAAAGCCATGATCAAGGAAAGAACCTAGAAATCACTCCTCCAAGAAATTCTCAAGGAAAACTGCCCTGATGCTTGTGATCCAGAGGGCAAAATAGAGGTTGAAAAGAATCCACCATCACTCCTGAAAAGATCCCAAAAAGAAAACTCCCAGGAGATATAGCCAGGTTCCAGAATCCCCAGATCAAGGAGAAAATACTCCAAGCAGCCAGGAAGAAATGCACTTCAATATTGTGGAAACACAATCAGAATAGCCCAGGACCTGGCAGCTTCTACACTGAGGGATCAAGGGCATGGAATATGATATTCCAGAGGGCAAAAGAACTGGGAATGAACCCACGGGTCACCTACCCCAGCAAACTGAGTATTTTGTTCTAGGGGAAATATGGTCATTCAGTGGAATAGAGGACTTTCCTCTCTCACCTCATAATTTCATCCCTTGAGTATTCTCCCTTCCCAACAAATTCAACCTATGCCCTCTATCCATATATAACTGTAACCATATACACACACATTCACATATGTATTCATATGACCACACACCCTTCTTCCATTATTTTCATAGTGAGAAAGATATCATCAGTCACAGTTATTGCTTTTCCATATAGGAATGTAAATAGTTCAACTTTGATAAGTTCCTTTTGATTTCTTTTCCCTGATTACCTTCTCAGGCATCTCTTGCTTCTTGTGTCTGGATGTCAAATTTTCTATTCAATTCTGGTTTTTTCCTCAAGAATGCTTGAAAGTCCTCTATTCCACTGAATGACCATATTTTCCCCTGAAACAAAATACTCAGTTTTGCTGGGTAGGTGACCCTTGGGTTCATTCCCAGTTCTTTTGCCCTCTGGAATATCATATTCCATGCCCTTTGATCCCTCAGTGTAGAAGCTGCCAGGTCCTGGGCTATTCTGATTGTGTTTCCACAATATTGAAATTGTTTCTTCCTGGCTGCTTGTAGTATTTTCTCCTTGATCTGGGGATTCTGGAACCTGGCTATAATATTCCTGGGAGTTTTCTTTTTGGGATCTTTTTCAGGAGGTGATCTGTGGATTCTTTCAACCTCTATTTTGCCCTCTGGATCTAAAACATCAGGGCAGTTTTCCTTGAGAATTTCTTGAAGGGTGATTTCTAGGTTCTTTCTTTGATCATGGCTTTCAGGTAGTCCAATAATTTTTAAATTGTCTCTCCTGGATCTATTTTCCAGGTCAGTGGTTTTTCCCATGAGATATTTCACATTGCCTTCTAATCTTTCATTTGTTTGGATCTGCTTAACAGCATCTTGATTTCTCATAAAGTCATTAGCTTCCATTTGCTCCAGTCTAACTCTGAAGGAATGAATCTCCTCAGTGAACTTTTGAGATTCTTTTTCCATCTGGCAAATTCGACTTTTTAAGGCATTCTTCTCCTCATTGCCCTTTTGGGCCTCCTTTGCCATTTGAGTTAGTCTATTTTTTAAGGTGTTGTTTTCCTCAGTCAGGCTGTTGACCCTCATTTTATACTTTTCCTGCATCCTTCTCATTTCTCTTTCCAATTTTTCCTCCACTTCTCTTATTTGAATTTTAAAGTCCTTCTTAAGGTCCTCTATGGCCTGCAACCCGCTCATGTTTTCCCCTGGGGCTTTTGGAGCAGGACTTCTGACCTCACAGTTCTTTTCCTGCTCTATGCCCCCAAAATAGGAGTCTAGGGTTGCATTTTTCTGTTTCCTTTGCCTTGGCATGTTGCCACTTAATTGCTTGACTTTTGGGCTTGTTGGCACACTATGGCTTTAAGGCCAGATAGAGGAATTTTCGTCCCGAACGTGTGGGGGGCAACTTCCGTTTCTGGCAAGCTGTAAACCCACCCACGACTTCCACCCTAGATCACAATCCAGATCCAGGGAGGTTAAAGCAAGAGCGATTACCCCCCAAGACTGATCGCTGGATCTCCCTACGATTTGTAGGCTGGGAGCGGGAGCTGCCTCTGAAAACTACAAAATGGCGTTTGTCCTCAGCAGCTTCTAGCCCCCAGGGGAGGGAGCTGACGCATTCCCTAATACAGGTCCCAAAGTCCATAGGACACTAACTTCTTACTTTGTCCTAGGCATGTCTATGTTGATAATTCTGGAGTCGCCACAGCTCCTGGTGTTCTGGGGTTCCTCCAGCCGGCTGCTGGCCCTGCTGCCCTGGGGCTAAAACCTCGGCTCATGTGGATCTGGGCTTGGCTCGGCTCGGCTCCTGCGCTCTATGCTCTGCACGCTGCCAGGTCGCAGACCGCTTCGCTGGTCCTTCCTGCAGGGCTGCTGGGCTGTCCTCAGAGGGAGGTTAGCTTCTCTGTGTCGTTCTGTGGGTGCTGGGGTTCCAGAAGTTGTTCAGAGTCCCCTTTTACATAGTTTGGGGGGAATGTGGGGGCAGAGTGGCTTGGATGAGCTGTTTCTACTCCGCCATCTTGGCTCCGCCTTATCCCCTTGTCACTTCTTACAGCACAATAGTACTCCATCACAATCATATGCCACAACTTTTCCAGTCATTCCCCAGTCAATGAGTGTCCTCTCAATTTCCAATTCTTTGCCATAACAAAAAGAGTTGCTATAAAAAATTTTGCACATGTAGATCCATTTCCATCTTCTTTGATCTCTTTGGGATACAGACCTGGTAGTGGTATTGCTGTGGCAAAGGGTATGCATAGTTTTCTAATCTAGATTTTCTATTCATCTTTGGTGTTTTCATCAGGAATGCTCGAAAGTCCTTTATTTCATTAAATATCCATACTCCACTCACCAGAAGGATTATATCAGTTTAACTGGATAGGTGGTTCCTGGTTGTAATCCTAGCTCTTCTGCCTTCTGTAATATCATATTCTAAGACTTCCATTTCTTTATTGTGGGAGCCACTAAATCTTGTGTAATCCGGACTGTGTGTGGTTCCATGATAATTTGAATTGTTTCTTTCTGACTGCTTGCAATATTTTCTCCTTGACCTGGGAACTCTAAAATTTAGCTGAAATATTCCTGGGAGCTTTTGTTTTGGAATCTTTATTCAGGAGGTGATCAATGGATTCTTTCAATTTCTATTTTACCCTCTGGATCTAAGATATTAGAGCAGTTTTCCTTTATAATTTCTTGAAATATGATGTCTAGGCTTTTTAAAAAATTGTGACATTCTGATAGTCCCAATAATTCTTAAATTATCTCTATCTAATTTTCCAGGTCAGTTGTTTTTCTGATGAGATATTTTACATTTTCTTCTATTTTTTCATTTTTTGACTTTATTTTATTTTTCTTGATATCTTATGGAGTCATTAGCTTTTGCTTGACCAATTCAAATTTTTAAGGAATTAATTTTTTTCACTGAGCTTTTTGTACCTCTTTTTCCATTTGGATAATTCTGCTTTTTAAGGAGTTCTTTTCTTCAGTAAATTTTTGTGCCTTTCCCATTTAATCTAATTTGCTTTTAAAGGAATTTTTTTCCTTAATAAATTTCTGTGCCTTTTTTTTTACCATTAGGTCAATTCTGCTTTTTAAGGTATTTTCTTCAGTATTTTTTTGTGTGCCTCTTTTACTAAGCTTTTAATTCTCTTTCCATAATTTTTAAAATCATTTTTATTTCTTTTCCCATTTTTTCTTACCACACTTTATCACTTTATTTGATACTAGGAATTCTTGCTGGGTTTGTGTCCAGCTAGCATTTTTCTTTGAGGCTTTGCTTTTAACTATTTTTATGTTATTGTTTTCTTTTGTGTTTGTGTCTTGGTCTTCTCTGACACTGCAGTAGCTTTTTATGGTCAATTTCTTTTCTTTTCTTTTCTTTTTTTTTGGAGTTTGTTAATTTTTCCTGCCTATTTCTTTTTTATTTTTTTATTTTATTATTATTTTTAAAGCAATTGGGGTTAAGTAACTTGCTCAAGGTTACACGGCTAGTCATTATTTATGTGTGGGTGCTCATTTTCTGAGGCCAGTTTCAATCCCAGGTCATCCCAACTCCGAGGCTGGCGCTCTTACTCACTGTGCTACCTAGCTGCCCCCCTGCCTATTTCTTGACTTGACCTTTATGTTAAAGTTGGGCTATGCTCACCTGGGAGTGGAGAGGCACTGTCCCAAATTCAGGCTTTTTCATACTGCTGTTTTCAGAACTAGTTCTGGGGGTCTGAAAGTTTTTGTTGCTTCCAAGGTGGTGAGATCTGGGCTGATGTGTGGTCTCAGATCTCTCTTGTTCTGTGCTCTGGTCTTTACCCAGGAAGGGCTTCTATTCCCCTGCAACCACATGCGCTAACACTCCTCTTGGTCCTAGAACTGTGACCAGGGCCTCTCCCTTGTGACTGAGCACAAGCGCTCCTCTCTACCCAGAACTGCATGTGGGTGATAGAGTTACCAATCAGTACCAGATACACCCAGTGTCAGCAAAGGATCCCCTTTAATTTCTTTTTGATCAGTTGGTTGACCCCTTTACTGTCTTGGCTGAGAGATCCTGAAGCTGCTGCTGCCATTACCTGTGTGGACTCTGGACAGGCTTTCATCTAGGTGTCATAGAACTCTCTTACTAACTTCCATACTTTTCTTAGGTCAGAAAATTTGCTTTACTCTGTTGGTTCTGTCACTCAAAAATTTGATTTGAGGGATTATTTTAATATTTTTTGGAGGGGAATGTTGAGAAGATTCAAGTGGGTTGTTGTCTCTAATCCACCATCTTGGCTCTATGCTCCCCCCTAACCCTTTACCCCAATTTGCTCATATTCTTCAACCGTTTTTCCATTGTGGAATGGTCTTTGGTCTCATATGTTTGTGGTACCTCATAGCTTATCAGAGTTATTAGATGACAATATTCTTTTCTCAATGACTTTCCTTCTCATACAAATTAATTTGATTTGTTTGTGCAAAAGCATTTCAACTTGATCTATCTATCTATCATCTGTCTATCTATCTATCTATCTATCTATCTATCTATCTATCTATCATCTATCTATCTATCATCTATCTATCTATCTATCTATCTATCTATCTATCTATCATCTATCTATCTATCATCTATCTATCTATCTATCTATCTATCTATCTATCTATCATCTATCTATCTATCTATCATCTATCTATCTATCTATCTATCTATCTATCCATCTATCATCTATCTATCTATCATCTATCTATCTATCTATCTATCTATCTATCTATCTATCTATCATCTATCTATCTATCCATCTATATTTAAAGCATTGAACTCTCTATTTTCTTTTGGTCAAAGTACTCTTGTACAGGTAAAAGACAACCCCCCCCCCCGACTCCCAAGAACATCTACTCTACTTTTTTCTGCCTGCCCAATCCTGCATTCCTTACTAGAGTTAATGAGAAAAATGGTGCTGCTTTTGATGAAATACCAATGACATGATACCCAGTTTTTATAAACATTATAACTACAATTATACTCCACTCCAGTTGTTTTAGTGTAAAAAATGTCACACTAAAGATTTCTGACTTTATAATCCCTTGCTAATTTCCTAGGTTCAGAATGGAATATATTGGCTAATCACTTATGGAAACCATTTCTGAAGCCCTCACCAATGCAACATTTGAAGACTCTAGATGCAAAAATCATAGATCAGATAGCTAAATATTTAACTAAATGAATGAAAAAGCATTTATTTAGTGTCCACTGAATTCTAAGAATTTTTCTAAGACAAAAATACAAGCTAATACATGAAAGAAATAACTAGGTTGTAGCTAACCATCTCCTTGTGATGATTCCTGTGATTAATGCCCAGAACTGAGAGTGCAGTATTACCATAGAGGTCTATGTAGCTCCTTGGGAAATATATTCACTTAAGCTTTTGTTCTGAGCTACCAACTTTTTCTCTGAATAAATGAGATCGGATGGAAATCATCCATTATTGTCAGTTAAACTCATCCATTAAATCATAAACATTAATACTAGAAGAGGCCGACTGGCTTCTTCTAGTGGAAGTGGATTGTGGACCACCTCCTTTCCCTGACATATTCCTTGGTGACATTTGTGGTTCACCTGTGATTTTTTGGCAATATTTGGAGGCCTCCTGCTTCAGACAAGACTAAATGATTGCTATTCTTCTCAGAACATGGTGTATAAATCCTTAATATAAAGGAGGCACATAATCAGAGTCTATTGCTAGGACTAACAGGGCTTCTCAGAAGAATTGGATGAGTTATTCAAAGTTGAAGGTGCTAAGTCTTTTTATTAGTTTTATTTAAAGGAAGGCACAAAAGGGTGGTCATTGAGCTTACCCAGAGACATTCTAGGAACTAGGAAATAGGGCCAACCAAGGAAGGGTACTAGGACAGACCCATAAGCTATTCACAATGTGACTTGGACTATCACTTAGAAAATAGACCATCCTTTTTCCTGACATTAAGACTAATTAATATTTCAAACAATGGGAAAGATCAAGAAAGGCACACAACCAGTATTGTTTCCAGGGAACCTTTAACACTATAGTTTTTAGGCAATAGCAAGAAGAGGGAATCCATGGTTGTCTAGGATGCCTAGTTCCATGCTACAGGATGTTTTGAATTCAGGGCAACTGGCTCAGTTCACTGAGTCATGGCATCATTGGGATTACCAGTGATCTCAGAAGTACTAAATCTTATTCTCACCCCTCTCCCCTTTGTTTATTGATTTCTCAATTGCTTTGGCACTATTTACCGCTTGACACTCTTTGATTTTTCCTAGTTACTTTTTGCTCTCTAGGTTTTTTTTTTTTTTGTGGGTGAGAAGAAGGGAATAAGCATTTACTTAGTGCCTACTATGTACCAGGACTGTGCTAAGCACTTTACAAATAGTATTTCATTTAGGATACTACACTGCCTTGGTTCTCCTCTCTGTCTGAATAGATCAACATCCATGTCATTTGTAAATATGTGTAGAACACTTTGTTAGGGTATGTGCCCAGGAAAATTTATTTTTTTATTTTGAAAAAGATAAACATTTACTGAATTCTCAATTATGAAAATACTTTATTTTTTATAAGTCAAATACATTAAATGAATGAATTAATGAATATACAAGTATTTGTTAAATGCTTAACATGAGCTAGGTAATACATTAAGAGCTATGTATACAAATTCAAGTAAAAATAAAAACAGTTTCTGTCGGGTGGCTAGGTGGTGCAGTGAGTAGAGAGTCAGCCCTGGAGTCAGAAGGACCTGAGTTCGGATCCGGCCTCAGACTCTTAACACGAACAAACAAAAACCTAGCCGTGTAACCTTGGGCAAGTTACTTAACCCCAATTGCCCTCCAAAAACAAAAACAAAACAAAAACAAAAAAAACCCAACCAGTTCCTGTCCTCAAGGAACTTACAGTCTAGTTGAATAAGACAATACATAAGAAGGAGCTAATATTAAAAAGCAGGGAGGCAGGGGGAGAGTGAGAGTACCTCAACAATGATTTGGAAAAGGTCAGGAAGTGGTGCCTTGATTTCAGGGAAGTTAAGGTCAGAGCTTGGTTAGCAGAACCCATTGTCCCAGGATCATTAAAAAACTCAACTTAAAAAAAAAACAAAACAACAGACCAACTCAATTTTTTTTTCTTTATTACTTTGTTTACTTTTAGTTTACAAGATTCATTTCCACAATTCCTTGAGTTTCAAATTTTCTCTCCCTTCCCCTTTCACCCTCCCCCCTGCCCATGACGGCATACAATCAAGTATAGTATATGCAAATACTTTCATATTAGACATTAGTCAGGTTATAAAGAAGGATTGTATCAGATGGAATGAACAATGGGAAAGAGGAAATAAAACTAAACAGGAAAAAGAAAAAGAGAGGTAGTTTGCTTCAATCTGGATTCAAACTCAGTTCTTTCTCTGGATGTAGACATCTCTTTCCATCATGAGTCTTTTGGGGTTGATTATAACCCTGCATTGCTGAGAAGAATCTAGTCTATCAAAGTTGGTTGTCACACATATGTTACGTCTGTAATTGTGTACAAATTTCTCCTGGTTCTTCTCTTCTCACTCAATATCAATTCGTATAAACCTCTCCAGGTAATTATAAAGTCCATCTGCTCCTAGTTTCTTATAGCACAATAATATTCCATTACATGCATATACCATAACTTGTTCAGCCATTCTCCAATTGATGGTCACCCCCTTAATTTCCAATTCTTTGCCACTACAAAAGAAGCTGCTATAAATATTTTTGTACATATGGGTCTTCCTCCCACTTCTATGATCTCTTTGGGATACATCCCTAGAAGTGGCATTGCTGGGTCAAAGGGTATGAAATTATTTATAGCCCTTTGGGCATAATTCTGGATTGCTCTCCAGAATGGTTGGATCAGTTCATAACTCCACCAGCAATGCATTAGTGTTCCAATTTGCCGACATCCTCTCCAGCATTTATCATTTTCCTGTTTTGTCATCTTAGCCAATCTGACTGGTGAGATGTGGTACCTCAGAGTTGTTTTGATTTTCTCTAATCAATAGTGATTTAGAGCATTTTTTCATATGCTTATAGATATCTTTAATTTCTTCCTCTGAAAACTGCCTGTTCATATCCTTTGACCATTTATCAATTGGGGAATGACTTGTATTCTTATAGATTTGACTCAATATATAAATAAATATATCTATATATAAATAAATAAATCAATATATAAATAAAATATACAGAGATGTATATTTTAGAAATGAGTCCTTTATCAGAGACATAGGTTGTAAAAATTCTTTCCCAATTTTCCACTTCCCTATTAATCCTGGTTACATTGGCCTTGTTTGTACAGAAGCTTTTCAATTTAGTGTAATCAAAATTATCCATTTTGCATTTTATAATGCCCTCTAATTCTTGTTTGGTCATAAAGTCTTCCCTTCTCCACAAATATGACAGGTAAATTATTCCTTGCTTTCCCAGATTGCTTATAGTATCGTCCTTTATAGCTAGATCATGCACCCATTTAGACTTGATTTTGGTATATGGTGTTAGATAATGGTCTATGCCCAGTTTCTGCCATACTATATTTCACTTTTGCCAGCAGTTTTTGTTAAATAGTGGGATTTCTCTTTCTATCTCTTGCTGTTGAATTTCATTAGAAATATATAAGAATGCCAAGGATTTGTGTGGGTTTATTTTATATCCTGCAACTTTGCCAAATGTATTTATTGTCTCAAGTAGTTTTTTTACTCGATTCTCTAAGTATGTCATCATATCATCTGCATAGAGTGATAGCTTGGTCTCTTCTTTGCCTAATTTGATTCCTTTGGTTTCTTTTTCTTCTCTAATTGCTACTGCTAACATTTCTAGTACCAGAATGAATAAGAGGGGTGATAGTGGACATAATTTTTTCACCCCTGTTCTTATTGGAAATGCTTCTAGCTTATCCCCATTACATGTAATACTTGCTGATAGCTTTAAATAGATGCTAGCTATTATTTTAAGGAAGGCTCCATTTATTCATATATTTTCTAGTGTTTTAAATAGGAATGGACATTGTATTTTGTCAAAAGCCTTTTCTGCATCTATTGAGATAATCATGTGGTTTCTGCTAGTTTTATTGTTGATATGATCAATTATTCTGATGGTTTTCCTAATATTAAACCATCCTTGCATTCCTGGAATAAATCCTACCTGATCAAAGTGTATTATTCTTGTGACAAATTGCTATAGTCTTTTATCTAATATTTTATTTAGAATTTTTGCATCTAAATCCATGAAGAAAGTGGTCTATAATTTTCTCTCTCTGTTTTATCTCTTCCTGATTTAGGTATCAGTACCATGTTCATGTCATAAAAAGAATTTGGTAGGACTTCTTCTTCACTAATTTTCCCAAATAGTTTGTAGAGTATTGGAATCAATTGTTCTTTACACGTTTGATAGAATTCACTAGTAAATCCAAGCCTCTCTAAAATTCTATTCTCCTCCTTCTTTCTTTGTTTATTTTGAGGTTAGATTTATCAGGTTCAGAGAGGGGGAGATTAAGGTCCCCAACTAGTATAGTTTTGATATCCATTTCTTCCTCTAATTCCCTTACCTTCTCCTCTAGGAGAATACTACTTGGTGCATATATGTTAAGTAATGATATTGCTTCATTCTCGATGGTGCCTTTTAGCAGGATATAGTTTCCTTCCTTATCTCTTTTAATTAGATCAATTTTTGCTTTTGCTTTATCTGAGATAAAGATTGCTACCTCTGCTTTTTTTTTACTTTAGCTGAGGCATGATATATTTTACTCCAACCTTTTACCTTTATCCTGCGTGTATCCCTCTGTTTCAGATGTGTTTCTTGTAAACAGGATATTGTAGGATTATGGTTTTTAATCCATTCTGCTATCTGCCTGTGTTTTATGGGAGAGTTCATTCCATTAATGTTCACAGTTATGATTATTATCTGTTTCTTTCCCTCCATCCTATTCCCTCCCATGTTTATGCTTATATATTTTTCCCCTTCTCCCTTCCCCTCCATAATAGTTTTCCTTTTGACCACCACCTCCCTCAGTATTCCCTTCTTATCAGTCCCCCTCCTTTTTCCTCCCCTTCCCCCTTACTTCTTCCCTCCCTTCTAACCCCCTCCCCCCTTTTGTAGCCCTTTCCCCCTCCTACTGCCTGTAGAATATTTTTATATTTAATGTAGTATGTTATTTCTTCTTTGCACCAAGGGTGACTGGAACAAATCTCATGCAAAGCTCCTCTTTCCTCCCCTCCCTCTTTCCCTCTATTATGATATGGTTTGTTCTTCTTCTCCTGAGTCCTATGCTTAACTGGTTCTGTTATTCCCTCCTTGCACCAGAACCAATGAGGGAAAGGTTCATTATGATACTCATCTCCCTCTCTTCTTTCCTTCTGCTATATTGTTTTTATGCCTCTTTGTGTGGCACAATTTACCCTTTTCCACTTCATTCATTCCTCTTCCTCCATTGCAGTCCCTTTGTAGGCTTTAATAAGGTTTTTTTTTATCGTCATTTTGTGTAATTTATACTCATACTGTCTACTTGTCTATAAACAGTTTGCTCTTATTAAATAACGGGGTGTGTGTGTGTGTGTGTGTGTGTTCCTTGTTTACCTTTCTATGTCTCTCTTTCATCTCATAGTTGGAAGTTGAATTTTCCATTGAGATCTGGCTTTTTCATCAGGAAGGTCTGGAAATCTTTATCATTGAATGACCATCTCCTTGCCTGGAAGAATATGTTCAGTTTAGCTGGGTAGGTGATCCTTGGTTGTAACCCAAACTCTTTTGCCTTGCAAAAAATTGTATTTCACTTCCTCTGATCTTTCAATATAGAGGCTGCCAAATCCTGTGTGATCCTCACTGTGGTTCCTCAATATTTAAGTTGTTTCTTTCTGGCTGCTTGAAGTAGTTTCTCTTTTACCTGGTAGTTCTGGAGTTTGGCCACAATATTTCTTGGACTTTCAATTTGGGATCTCTTTCAGGAGGTGTCCAGTGGATTCTCTCGATTTATATTTTACCCTCAGGTTCTAGTATCTCAGCGCAGTTTTCTTTGATGAGCTCTTGGAAAATGTTGTCCAGGCTCATTTTTTCATCATGATTTTCTGGTAGGCCTATGATTCTCAGATCATCTCTCCTGGATCTGTTTTCCAGGTCAGTTATTTTTCCATTGAGATATTTTACCTCTTTTTCTAACTTTTCATTCTTGATGCTTTGACTGATTCTTGGTTCCTCATATAGTTATTTGCTTCAATTTGGTTGATTTTAGTTTTTAGCGAATTGTTTTCTTTGGTTAGTTTTTTGAGCTCCTTTTCCATATCATACATTTTTCTTTTTAAGGAGATGTTTTTTCATTGTAATGTTTTCCTAATTTTGCAATTTTGATTTTAAAAGAATTATTTATTTTGTCTTCTATCTCTCTCATTTGGTTTTCAAAGCTCCTTTTGAGCTCATCTAGGAAAACTTTCTGTGCTTGAGACCAGTTCCCAGTAGATGCTTCAGCTGTGGGTGTGGAGTCAATGTTGTTTCCCTCTGAATTTGGTTCCTCCCTCTGAGGATGGTAGGACTACAGAGTCTTTGTCTTTGTCATCTGCTTTTTTCCCATTTTGAGGCAGGGCCCTAGCCACACCCTTCCTTTAGGGTTCCCAAGCCTTTACTGTTAAGGTTTTTGCCCTGGGGAAATAATTACTATGTTTTTTTTGGGGGGGGGGGTTGGAGCAGCCAGGGTTCACTCTGCCATCCTGGTCCCTGGAGGTCCAGATAGGGACTTTTTAAATTTCTGGGCTATGGATTGGTAGTCCCAGGCATATTTGCTGTCCCTTATAAGGGCCCTGCATTTTATTCTTACCTTGCTCCATCCAGTCCCAGCCCCTTGTTGTTAGGCCTGGTAATGGCCCTTGTGGTTGGTGGGACAACTTGCTGCCATGTTGATCAGGTCTTGTCCTGGCCTGCCTCTATGCCACCAAGTCAATATCTTAAAAAAAAAAAAAAAAAGCAAACTTAAAACATGAGACACAAATATCAGGTTTTTTTGAGACGTTAGAGGGAATGCCTGAAGGAACTAGGCATTATATATACACACATACATCTGTATCTAAGTGTATATGTATACATATATGTATAAACAGCTCTCTCTCTCTCTCTCTCTCTCTCTCTCTCTCTCTCTCTCTCTCTCTCTCCCCTTAACCATGGATGGTCTTTAAGCCTTTTCTGGGCTTCTTTCTCTTGGAATTATATATCTTGCTTGGGTGATTTCATCAATTTTCGTAGATTCAACCATCAGCTCTTCTTCAGTGATTTCCCAGTTTTACATCCAATCTTAATATCTGCCCTGAACTTCAAGTAAAGTCACCAAGCATTTATTAAGTACTTATTTTGTGCTAAGCACTGGGTATTCAAAGAAAGGCAGAAGACTTTCTCTGTTCTCAAGAACCTCAGAGTCAAATGACAGAGGCAATATTTAAACAATTATGTACAAACAAGATAAAGATAGAATAAACTGGAGATAATCAGTAGAGAGCAGTCATTAATATTAAAGAGGTTTGGGAAAGACTTCCTTAGAATGTGAACTTTTAGCTGCAACTTGAAGGAAGACAAGAAGTCAGGAGATGGAGATGAGGAAGAAGAGAATCGTAGGCATTAGAGACAGTTGGTGAAAATGTACAGTCAGGAGATAGATTGTCTTATTTGAGAAACAGTAAGAGCAGCCAGTGTCACTAGACCATAGATAGATACTCCCCTCTGATGGAGGGGAACAAGGTGTAAGAAGACAGGAATGAGAGGAAGGGGCCAAGTCATGACGAACTGTAAAAGCCAAACAAAGGATTTTATATTCGATCCCAGAGGTAACAGGGAACCACGGAAGTTTATTGAGTAAGAAGATGACATGATCAGACTCATGCATGACAATTTGACAGTTGGGTGGAGGATGAATTGGAGAGCAGAGAGACTTGAGGCAGGAAGATCAATCATCAGGCTACTGCAGTAGTCTAGGCTTGAGGTGATGAGGACCTGCACCAACATGGTGGTATTATCAAAGAAAAAAATGGGGCTTATATTAGAGATATTACCAAGGGGAAATGACAATGCTTGGCAATTGATTGGATATGGATGGTGAGGCTGACACTCAGGTGGTGCACCTGAGTGATGGGAAGCATGATGGTGTCCTTGATGTACTTAGGAAGATGGAAGATTTGGAGGGAAAGATGATTTCAGTTTGGGACATGCTGAGTTTGAGATGTTTATGGTGGATTTAGTTCAAGATGTCTAATAAGCAGTAAGAAATTCAAGCCTGGAGGTCATGCCAGATAGACATGTTCACTCTTCTGTGAATATTTCAAACTAAACATGTCTAAATCAGAACTCATTATCTTCTCCCCAAACCTACCCCTCCTCTGTACTTCCCTATTTCTGTTTCATTATTAATGGTGCCTTTAAGCATGGTATAGTTTTCATTGCTTATCTTTTTTAGCCATGTTTATTTTAACTGTTAACTTTGTCTGAGATCACATTTGCCACCATTTTTTAATTCACCTGAGGCATAATAGATTGTACTTAAATTCCTCATTTTTTTTAAACAGCCAAAATCTGTCAAAGACAATTAATTAATTATTAATTAATACAAAGTTCACACTGGCAAAATTAATTTAGTTAACTGGAATTCTCTTTCCCAAGCAACTTCTGACTTGAATTTTATAGTATTCATGAAGCAAAAGACAAAATTTTGCAGTAAGACATAACAAAATTACACATGTAAAGTTTAGAATTTTTTATTTCACACACAACATTAATGATATTTTAAAAATTAATTTT
Source organism: Gymnobelideus leadbeateri (assembly GCA_011680675.1). Classification (NCBI taxonomy): domain Eukaryota; kingdom Metazoa; phylum Chordata; class Mammalia; order Diprotodontia; family Petauridae; genus Gymnobelideus; species Gymnobelideus leadbeateri. The sequence goes on along the minus strand of WOXC01005033.1, from coordinate 41,308 downwards.
TTGTTATTATGAACTAACCACCAACAGATATAAAAATTTCATATACAAAGAACAGAAAAAAGGATTGTATACAAAGCTGCAAATCTCCATTATGTATAGATTGGTTTTTTATGATATTAATTAAGTCAATATATTAGCTTTAACGCTGTTCTGCTTCTCTGCATCTCCCTTCAAACTTCCTTTTGTTCTCTTTTGTGAATTAAAAAAATTCAACTATCCTCTTTTTGTATTATTATCACTTCCCCTTTTCATCACCCCACAAGAAAACAAAATTACAAAACAACAAAACCTTTCTGTTATAACAGGTAACCATAGTGAAGTGAAACGATCCCACAAACTGACCATGTCTGAAGATGCGTGTCTCATTCTGCAACTCTAGAACAACATCTCTTTGTCAGGAGGTGGGTAACATACTGTAGTCTTAGTTTGCTGTTGCACTGATTACTTATTAAATCTTTCAAAGTTATTTTTCTGTTTTTTAAAAAATATCTTCTTTTATTTAGTAGAAAAATGCATAAAACAGAAATTATTTTAAAGAAGATTTTTGTACTTTTGACTCACAAGAAACACACTACAAAACACAAGAATATATTGAGGAAAAGATAGAAAAGCAAAATGTCAAGAGAACTGATTATTTTCTCTAAAAAATATCTTAGATGCACTGATTATTTTTTCTTTTTTTGAATAGGAAACACGCTTTTTTTCTTTTGGGAAACATATGGCTTCCCTTGGGAAACATGTGGCTTTCTTTTCAGATGAAATACAACAGGATCATTGGGACTTCTGAGGCCATTGAGGCCAATTCCTTCATTTACAGTTGAGGAAACACCAGGAAAGTAAAAGGATTTAATATCAGGTCCTCTGACTCTGAAGCCAGTTCTCTTTTCAAATGAGCCTAAACATTTAGAGGGAATTATGGTCAGTTGTCAGTTTTAGATGAAACAAATACTTTTCTGATGGTTTATGTTGCCTTTTTTTGAGGGAGAGGGTGTTCTGAATCTGTGATTTCATTGATCTATATTCTCAATGTCAAAATTCCTTCCACTGATGCAAATCATCAGTTTATTTACAGTTTATAGTCTGAGCACCTGGGGCACTGAGAAGGCAAGCAATTTGCTCATGGTCACACAGACAGCATATTCTAGGGACAGCACACGAATCCGGGTGCTTTGTCTACATCTTGCTTTACATTGCATTTAAAGTTTTGGAAATATTGATTAGATGCAATTAAAAAAAAATTAACCAGAGGGCACAGTGAACATTTTTTCAAGCCATTTCTCTTGCCTGGATTGGTATTATTTGTATTTCTTTCTAACTAGGTGGTATAGTGGATAGAGTGCTGGGCCTGGGGTCTGGAAGACCTGAGTTCAAATTTGTCCCCAGACTCAAAGTTATTTTTCATTATAATATTGTAGGTATTATATAAATTGTCTCCTGGTTCTGTCCACTTCACTCTGCATCAGTTTACACAAGTGTTTTCAGGTTTCTCTTAGTCTATATTATTCTTTACTTCTTGTGATGCAATAATCTTCTATTAATCATGTCTTAATTTGTTGATGGACTCATTTTCAAGTACTTTGCTACCACAAAAAGTGCCATTATCAATTTTTTGTGTGCATGTGATCTTTTCCTTTTTTCTTTGATTCTTAGGGAAATAAACCTAGTAGTGATCAAAGAGTATGTATAGTTTTGTGACTTTTGGGGCCTACTTTGCTATAGCTAGCGTTTCTAGAACTTTATCAAATAATAACTATGATAATGGTCTTATTGGAAAGACTTCCATTATTTCTTTATTATATATAATTGGGATGTATGGAGTATTCATGGAGGACTAGCACTTCTGGTGAGGGGACTTACTGAACCCTTTCAGGGCTGTTCATCCACCTTTGGTGTCCACTTGTCACCACTAGCCGTTGACTTGTATTTGAGTGAGGGAGAGCTGTGCAAAGTCACCAGCCTCACTTTCTCCTCTAGACCATCTGGGTCCAGTGGCCAGATAGTTATCAGGACAACTGGAGATGGCCCAGGATATAATGGGAGACCCTGGCCCTTTTTAGGCTAAGGCCTTTTCAGGTTCTCACTTTGAGTGAGGTAACTAAAGCCCATTCAGTGAATTGGCCTCTTTAAGAAATGAGTCAAGGGATGGCACTTTTTTTCAGCTAATATTATTTAATCATAATTATTGTTAAATTATTCTTAGCTTGGAGAAAACCCCCCTTTTTATTAAACAAATGCTTTATTAACTTCTGTTTCACATCATTCATTTCTGCGATATTTTGCGTTACAATTATTTTTCCCCCCTGTTTTTCCCCTACCCACTCTCCCAGGATAGCAGTCCCACAAGATATTGCTTCCTCCAATCTGCTCTCTCCCCTATCTTCTCCCATACCCCCTTTGACTTTTCCATTAGAGGAAGGTGAATCTTTGTGTCCCAATGCCTACACATCTTATCTCCCAATTACAAGCAAAAGAGTGTTAATAATAGTATTTATATATATTTGAAACATTTAATGTTAAGACCTCGAATTTCAGATCCATTCCCTTCCTCCCTTGTCACCCATTCCCTCTGGGAAGATAAGTAATTCAGTATATGTTGTGCATGTCTAGCTATGCAAAACATTATCATACTAGATATATTTGTACAAGGCTGCTTATAATTCCCTCCCACTCATCCCACCCCCTACCTGGTCCATTCCCTACTTGATCCTGTCCCTCTTCTATAGTGGGTACTTCCAACCTTCCCTCCCCCCAAGGATGCCCTCCCATCCATCATCCCTCCTCTCATCCCCCTTCCCCCTATTCTGCTGCAGGTTGAGATATCCCATTTAGTATGTATGTCATTCTCTCCCTGAACCAAATTCAATGAGAATGTGGTTTTGCCTTTTTGCCTTCCTATTCTCCCCCTCCCTTGCAACCACTTCCCCTTGCTTCTTCTACATGAGATAGTTTACCCTACCCTGTCTCTCCCCATCTCCTCTTGCCACTTTCCTCTCTCACCTCATAATTTCACCCCTTAAGTATCATCCCTTCCCAACAAATTCAACCTATGCCCTCTATCCACGAACAACTGTAAACATATGTACACACATTCACATACGTATTCGTATGACCATACACCCTTCTTCCATTATTTTCACACTGAGAAAGGTTTCATCAGTCACAATTATTGCTTTTCCACATAGGAATGCAAACAGGTTAACCCCGATAAGTTCCTTTTGATTTCTTTTCCCTGATTACCCTCTCAGGCATCTCTCGCTTCTTGTGTCTGGATGTCAAATTTTCTATTCAACTCTGATTTTTTCCTCAAGAATGCTTGAAAGTCGTCTATTCCACTGAATGACCACATTCTCCCCTGAAACAAAACACTCAGCCCTGCTGGGTAGGTGACCCCCGGGTTCATTCCCAGCCCCTTTGCCCTCTGGAACATCATATTCCATGCCCTTCAGTCCCTCAGTGTACAAGCCTCCAGGTCCTGTGCCATTCTGATTGTGTTTCCACAATATTGAAACTGCTTCTTCCTGGCTGCCTGTAGTATTTTCTCCTTGATCTGGGGATTCTGGAACCTGGCTATAATATTCCTGGGAGTTTTCTTTTTGGGATCTTTTTCAGGAGGTGATTGGTGGATTCTTTCAACCTCTATTTTGCCCTCTGGATCTAAAACATCAGGGCAGTTCTCCCTGAGAATCTCCCGAAGGGTGATTTCTAGGTTCTTTCCTTGATCATGGCTTTCAGGTAGTCCAATAATTTTTAAATTGTCTCTCCTGGATTTATTTTCCAGGTCAGTGGCCTTTCCCATGAGATATTTCACATTGCCTTCTAATCTTTCATTTGTTTGGATCTGCTTGACAGTATCTTGATTTCTCATAAAGTCATTAGCTTCCATTTGCTCCAGTCCAACTCCTAAGGAATGAATCTCCTCAGTGAACTTTTGAGATTCCGTTTCCATCTGGCAAATTCGACTTTTTAAGGCATTCTTCTCCTCATTGCTCTCTTGGGCCTCCTTTGCCATTTGAGTTAGTCTATTTTTTAAGGTCTTGTTTTCCTCAACCAGGTTGCTGACCCTCATCTCACACCTTTCCTGCATCCTTCTCATTTCTCTTCCCAATTTTTCCTCCACTTCTCTTATTTGATTTTTAAAGTCCTTCTTAAGGTCCTCTGTGGCCTGCAACCCGCTCATGTTTTCCCCTGGGGCTTTTGGAGCAGGATTTCTGACCTCACAGTCCTCCTCTCTCTCTATGCTTCGATTGTTTTTGTCCCCAAAGTAGGAGTCTAAGGTTGCATTTTTCTGTTGAATTTGTTTCCTTTGCCTTGGCATGTTGCAACTTAATTACTTGACTTTTGGGTTTGTTGCCACAGAATGGCCTGGAGCCAGACAGGAACTTTCACCCCAAACATGTGGGAGGGCCAACTTCCGTTTCTGGCAAGCTGGAAACCCACCCACGACCTCCACTCCAGATCACAATCCAGATCCAGGGAGGTTAAAGCAAGAGCAATTACCCCCCAAGACTGATCGCTGGATCTCCCTACAGTTCACAGGCCAGGAGCTGGAGCTGCCTCTGAAAACTGCAAAATGGTGTGTCTCCTCAGTGGCTTCTAACCCCCAGGGGAGGAAGCTGACACGTTCCCCACATACTGGTCCCAAAGTCCATAGGGCACTAACCTCTCCCTTTGTCCTAGGCATGTCTATGTTGATAATTCTGGAGTCACCACAACTGCTGGTGTTCTGGGGTCCCGCCAGCCGGCTGCTGGCCCTGCCGCCCTGGGGCTAAATCCCCGACTCAGATGCTCCCTGTGCTCTGCGCCCTGCACTGCTAGCGCTGGGTTGGTCCTTCCTGCAGGGCTGCTGGGCTGTCCTCAGTGGGAGGTTAGCTTCTCTGTGTTGTTCTGTGGGTGCTGGGGCTCCAGAAGTTGTTCAGAGTCCCCTTTTACATAGTTTGGAGGTGATCTGGGGGAAGAGTGGCTCGGACACGCTGTTTCTCAAGGGATGGCACTTTTAATAAAAAGAAAAAAAAATCAAACTAGAAGGGGAAGACCCTTAGTGTTACTGGTTCGAAAGGAAAACAGTTACTACTTCCATTTACTCTGTGCTAGAAGGGCCCAAAATATAACCATCAAGTGGAGCTTGGGCACGGACCTTTTGTGGTCTGGTCTAGGAGCTTCAGAGTGAATTGGGTTTAAGGCTTGTTCTTTGAGCAAGAAATCTAGCCAGTAAACTCCAAGTTAATGAGGCAGCTTTAGAGCTTGGTCAGACATCAAAGATATCAAGGTCATCCACTGTATCCTAGGCCCTTGCCAGTTGTCCTGAGTTTTGTCCTGACTCTGGAAGAGATAGTGAGAGTGATGATTTGCATAACTCTACCTTACACCATTATGTCACTGGTCTTTGAAAATGAAGGATGGGGGGCAAAGTCAAGGTGGCAGAGTAGAAGGGCTCTGGCTTCCACCTTCCCCCATTCATATAAAAGGGGACTCTAAACAAAATTTGGGGCTACAGAACCCACAAAATGGCACAGAGAAGCTAATCTCCCCCTGAGGACAGCCTGGCAGGAATCGGCCAGTGCAGCACTCTGGGAGTCGAGCCCAGCTCCACACAAGCCAGAGGTTTTCGCCCCAGGGCAGGCCTGACCAACCACTGGATGGAGAGACTTCAAATCACCAGCAGCTGTGGTGGTTTCCAGAATTATCAACCCATAGATGCCAAGGACAAAGTGAGAAGTTAGTGCATTGTAGACTTTGGGACCAGCAGTTGGGAGAGCATTGGCTTTTGCCGCCAGGGCAAGAAGCTGCTGAGGAGCCACAGCACAGCTGGTGCCATGTTGCAGCTTTAGCTCCTGACCTACAGACTGTGGGGGGACCAGGCAACCAGTCTGAGGGGTAATTGCTCTTGCTTTAACCTGCTTGGATCTGGATTGCAGTCTAGTGTGGAGGTCCTGGAGTGTGTGACCAGCTTGCCAGAGCGTTTGGAGACTTCAGAGAGGGCACTCAACTAATACCTCTGGCAGCTGAGAAAACCCCAGCATTTGGGATGGAAGTTCCCCTGGCTGGTGGCAGACTCCTACTGTGACAAAAAGCCCAACAGTCAACTAATTGAGTGGCAACATGCCCAGGCAAAGGAAAATGTGAGCTGGTTACAGTCCAAGGAGGACCTTAAGAAGCAGATAAGAGAAGTGGAGGAAAAATTGGAAAGAGAAATGAAAACAATGCAAGAAAATTATGAAATGACAGTCAACAGCCTGAATGAGGAAAATAACACCTTAAAAATAGACTAACTCAAATGGCAAAAGAGGCTCAAAAAGGCAATGAGGAGAGGAATTCCTTAAAAAGCCGAATTTGTCAGATGGAAAAAGAATCTTTAAAACTTACTGAGGAGAATCTTCCCTTCAGATTTAGAATGGAGCAAAGGGAAGCTAGTGACTTTATGAGAAATCAAGATGCTGTTAAGCAGATCCAAACAAATGAAAGATTAGAAGGCAATGTGAAATATCTCATGGGAAAAACCACTCACATGGAAAATAGATCCAGGAGAGATCATTTAAAAATTATTGGACTACCTAAAAGCCATGATCAAAGAAAGAACCTAGAAATCATCATCCAAGAAATTCTCAAGGAAAACTGCCCTGAAGTTTTAGAACCAGAAGGCAAAATAGAGGTTGGAAGAGTCTACCAATCACCTCCTGAAAAAGATCCCAAAAAGAAAACTCCTAGGAATATTGTAGACAGATTCCAGAATTCCCAGATCAAGGAGAGAATATTACAAGCAGCCAGGAAGAAACAATTTGAATATTTTGGAAACACAATCAGGATAACACAGGATCTGGCAGCTTCTACACCGAGGGATCCAAGGGCTTGGAATATGATATTCTAGAGGGCAAAAGAGCTGGAATTAAAACCAAGAATCACCTACCCAGCAAAACTGAGTATCATGTTTCAGGGGAAAATATGGTCATTCAGTGGAATAGAGGACTTTCAAGCATTCTTGAGGAAAAAACCAGAGTTGAATAGAAAATTTGACATTCAGATACAAGAAGCGAGAGAAGCATGAGAAGGAAAAGAAACCTAAGGAAATTATCAAAGTTGAACTATTTATATTCCTACATGGAAAAACTATAATTGCAACTTATGAAACTTTTCTAAATATGAAAACAATTGAAGGGAATATATATATATATATATATATATATATATATATATATATATATATATAGTCTTTATCGGAGGGTATATAGGTGTATGAATACATATGTGAATGTGTGTATATATATATATGTGTATATATATATATATATATGTACAGGTATACACTAAATAGGGTATCTCACCCTACAGGAGAGGTGGGGAAGGGGATGGGAGGGGGATGATGGAAGTGAAGCTGGGGGGAGGGAAGTTGGAAGCACCCACTTTTGAAAAGGGACAAGAGTAAAGTAGAGAATAGAACAAGTGGGAGGTGGAATAGGAGGGAGGGAAATATAATGTCTTCTACAATTTATCTACTATGGTAATGTTATGCATTAGCTACACAAGTACAACCTATAATGAATTGCTTGTCTTCCCAATAAGGGTGGGTGACAAGGGAGGAAGGGAATGAATTTGGAATTCAAAGTTTTAAAACCAAATGCTTAAATATATATATATATATATATATATATACACACATATACTATTATTAATACTATTTTACATGTAATTGGGAAATAAGAGGAGGGGATATCTGGGGGGACTGCTATTTTGGGGATGGTGGGTAGGGAAAAAATAGGGAGAAAATTTGTAACACAAAATCTGGCAGAAATGCATGAAGTAAATCAGAAGTTAATAAAGCATTTGAGAAAAAAAAGAAAAGAAATGAGTAATAAAAAAAGAAAATGAAAGATGAACAAGTTAGCATATAAAGAACGGTTTATTTATTCCTGTAATTTTTAGTGTTTTAAACAAAAGTAGGCATTCTATTTTATAAAAATCTTCTGCATTTATTGATATGTCATCATGTGATTTTTATTGCTTTTACTATTAATGTGGGGCAGCTAGGTGGTACAGTGAATAGAGCACTGGGTCTGGAATCAGACACTAGCTATGTGACTCTGGGCAAATCACTTACCCTTGTTGGCCTCAGTTTCCTCACCTGTAAAATGGGCTGGAGAGGGAAATGGCAAAACACTCTAGTATCTTTTCCAAGAAAACCCCAAATGTGGTCAAAAAGAATAGGGCATGAGTGAAATGACTGAGAAAGCACAAAATTAATGTGGTTTGTGATGTTTTTATTTTTTCTGATGTTGAGCTAACTCTTCCTTTTTCATATAAATGTGATCTGGTTATAGTTTTAAAATGTTACAGTAGCCTTTTTGTTAATATTTTATTCAATATTTTTTGTAGTCTGGAATGTAGCATGGAGAGTCAGCTTTGCATAGTATCTTTATAGAAATTGTCACACAAAATGACATATTCATAAAGGCAGAAATATTAAGCTCATATTTTATTGATCACAACACAAAATTATAATAAAATTATGATGGTATAATTACATCAATATAATTTTATATAATCAATTTATAATCAAATGACCTTTGAAGAAAGGATTCAAACTCAAATGGAGACTAAATAATTTTATCCTAATGAATTAGTGGGTCAAATAAGAAATCACAAAATCAACTGATTTTTTTCATCAAGGAAGAGAAATACAGTTGGACAACATTCTAACACTCTTGGGACATAAACAAAGCAGTCTGGAGGGGGTAAATTTATTTCTATAAACATTTTGATAAACAAGAATTAGAAAGAATAGATCAATGAATTAGACACACAACTAACAAATCCAAAAATGCAACAGATCTACAGAAACCTCAGTCATGCAACAAATAGAAAATTTGAAAATCAAAGGCTAGATTAATAAAATTGAAAGAAAAAATCTAATTGATGAATAAAACCAGGAAATTTTCTTTTTGGTTAAAAAAACCCTAATAAAATAGATTAATCCATTAGCTAGTAGGATTTTTAAAAGGAGAAAAAGCCAAATTGCCTATAGCAATATTGAAAAAGTAAAATTAACAAGTGAAGGAATAAATACATTTTAAGAAAAATTTTACCTAGATTAAGACAGCAAGAAATAGAAAATTTCAATAATTCAATATCAGAAAATAAAATTGAATAAATTGTAAATGAACTCCCCAAAAGGAAAAAAATAAACTCTAAGATCAGACAAATTTACAAACTAAATCTGTCAAAAATTCAAAAAAGAATTAATTCAAATATTACAGAAACTGTTTGCTAACAGAGGAAAAGGAGAGGTACTACCTTTCCCTTTTTGTTTTTTAAACTTTTTTTGCTTTCTTTGCTATTTTTTTTCCACCTAAGTGTACTCCATTTGAATTATTTTTTCAGTGGCAGGGATCTATTGGGGGAATTTTCAGTGCCCTTTGGAATTAGGACCCAGGGGAAATTTGCCTGGATTTCCAAAATTACTTATAAGGATCCTTAGAGAAATTTTGGTGTGTCTTGTATGAAAAAGACATGTAGAAAATTTTGTCCAAACCGTAGCTAGATCTCTTAAAGTGCTGAAGGTATCATGGAACAGTTTTTACCTTGGGCAGTTTTTTTTTTTTTTTAATCTAAGAATGAAAGATGGTACCTAGTTGTTCCCAGATTCTACATCCTTTCCAGGAGATCTCCAGGTGGTTTGGAAATCCCTGTATGAATTGGTTTTCCTTCCAAGGCGGGAAATCGATTTTCTTCCCCTTGATTTTTTTTTCTTTGCTTTTTGCTTTCGGGTTAAGGAAGGCCATCTGAGCCCTGAGTCAGATACTTGCTAAATACTAAACAAACAGTTGGTGAAGTAGATAGAATGCTGGGCCTGGAGTCAGGAAGATGCATCTTCCTGAGTTCAAATCTGGCCTCAGCTATTTACTAACTGTGACCCTGAACAAGTCACTTAACTAGTCTGATATGAAGTAGTTAAATGGAACTAGGATAGAGGTAATCCCTGGGTCTCTAAAAACATGGAGAACAAGGTTGGTAGAGATTAGAGCTGATGGCAAGGAAAAGAGACTTCCTAACTTCCTAATCCTTTCAGGGTATCAGTTGAAACCCCTCAAGGGAAGGGGTTTTTCTCCCAAGGGAGAAAAGGGTCAGAGTAACCATGTGCTAATAGAATCATAGATCACACAACTTTAGAGCTGAAAGGGACCTAAAAATCATCCATCTCCCTCATTTTACAGAAACTGAGGCTCATAGTGACTTACCCATGCCCATACAGCAAGTAAATGGTATCTTTCCCTGCACTCCTGCTCCTTCTTTGGACTTCATTGTTTCTATTAATGGAATCACCATTCTCCCAGTCTCCCATTTTTCAAACCTTGGTATTATCTCTTAGTTTTTCTGTTTCTTCTTCTCTCTGATCCAATCAAGCACCAAATCTGGTTTAGTTTTTATCTCTATTTCCAATGCTACAAGCCCAGTGGAAGCCCCTCACTAGGGCAGAACATGCTTATATAGATTATTGTAAAATATCGTCCCAAAAGATCTTTTGATATCTACCATTCCTTTCCTCCAACCCACCCTTCAGCCTGCTGTCAAGATGAATATTCCTTATGCACAATAAAAAAAACACATATCTCCACACAAACATAATAGAAACACACAAGCAACAACAATCCCACTACCACTGATTGACATTTATATATTTCTATTCTGCTTCTGTCTTTGTGTCCTTAGAGTCTGATGGATGCCTAATAAGTGCGTGTAGGTCGATTGCTGATGTCAAGTGCTATTAAGTACTTAAGTTATATTAGGGTTTACAGAGCACTTTTCTCAAAATAGCCCTATTGAGCTGCTGCCCACTTTTATAGAATGTCTTAAGAATCTACACTTTGGAATTGTGGTTCTGGAGAAGACTTTTGAGAGTCCGTTGGACAGAGAGGAGATCAAATCAGTCAACACTTAAAGAAATTCATTGACTATTCATTGGAAGGACAAATACTTTGGACACATAATTGGAAGACAGAACTCATTGGAAAAGACCCTGATATTGGGAAAGTTTGAAGGCAAAAGGAGAGGGGGGCAACAGAGGATAAAATGGATAGATAATGTAATGGAAGCAATTAACATGAGCTTGGACAGACTTTGAGAGGTAGTGTTGGATGGAAGGGCCTGCTGTGCTATAGTCCATGGGGTCATGAAGAGTTGGACATGACAACACCACCAACAACAATAGGTTGTTCTCAATTCTATTCAATAAATGTTCTACTATGTACAAGGCACAATGCATTAGGCAAAAAAGGAAGCAGTGCCTGCCCTCAAAGAGTTTACTGGACTGGAGGATATGTAACACTTACACAGAGAAGTCTAATGACAAGATATTTTCTAGATACTCACCCCTTCTCCCTTTCCCCTAAGCTAGTTAGTTCATAAAACTTGTTTCCCCAATTAGACTATAAGTTCTTTATCTTATAGGGGCAAGAATTAAATCTTTTATCTTCCCTATAGTATAATGCTGAGAACATGGGAAGGACCCAATAAATAGATACTTGTTCAATGGATAAATGGATCAATAAAAACTTAGATTCAGCTCAGTTATCGGGGAATCTTTCTTCCAGTAGGTGGTGCCAGATACCATCTAAAAGATACAGGAAGGTGAAGAAACTTCAGTTTCTTTGTTGTTCAGACCAGTGATCCCCAGCCTCTAAACCAAAACCCCTATTGTTTAGAGGAAGGAAATAGGGCTTAGAGAGTGAACCCATCTGTCCGAGGTGATTGAGCCAAATGAATGGTCTACAAATGGATGTCAAACATGTGACGTGTGCCCCACATGTAGCCCACAGATCTCAGGAATACTGCCTGAACCAGAGTAAACTGTAATTGGGAAATAGTCAACAAAATAAATAAAATATTCCAAAACATAGATAATATTACATTTTGAAGCTAGTCAATATATGGCCAGCAGGAATCCTCATATATGGATTTGTGGTCTTTTTTTTTCCTAATTGACTCCACTGTTCTACATTGTAATGGACAATTGAGGCAAATACAGGATGGCAAGCCAATCAGAATTTGGTAGTGCTTTTATTAAGCCGGCGACTGTCTCCCAAAAGGGAAGGCAGCCCCAAGCTGTCTGTGCAGCAAGCTTTTATATAGTAAAAAGTACTTCCTGAAACAAACAGGGGTCAGCAAGGCAACTGTTGCTACATAGGGATGTAAACTAAGGTGGGGGGGCTGCAAGCTAAAGAGGCAGATCTTTGTTTTAGTTACATCTTGGTTACAAGGCAGGTGCAGGGCGAGGTTTCACAAAGACATACCTTTAGGCTAGGTTCCTGGGGCCCCCTGGAGGGGCCTTGTTGAGAGGCCTTGTGTAGGAGCTAGCACTATGGGAACCTAACTGGCACTTCAACATCACACAGAAGTCAAGCATGCCTCCATCCCAAACAGCAGGATGAAGGTGACTTTAAGATTACAGTCACTGAAAATGGTGATAAACTGGAATATCTCTATTTTAATATCCAAGCTGCCCCCATCTCCTTCCATCTCCTGCCCAAAAGATTCAAACTAGGAAAAATAGATCAGTCCCAGACTCCAACTTCTTGTCTTGGGATTGTCAATGATTCATATTGAACTGGCAGGCCATTAAAATCTCAAGATGGTTTTCTCATAAAGTTTACATTGCTCGAATTCTAGTGAGAGAGGTTAACATATAAATAAGTAGGCAATAGAAGGTAGACATGATGCCCTGTTGATAATTAGTCTGTTTTAAGTCTAAGGGGCAATATAATGGCTCTTCAGGTCCTCGTAATTCCCTCTTCTGCTGTTCTAGGGACTTCACGATAGACAAAAGTTAGGTGTACAATCACAATTGCTCTGAGCCTTAAGTTAGGAAAATTCCTATGATTTAGGCAGGGGTTTGGCTCTCTAACTTAATTTATATTTATAGCTACTTTTACTTAACCCCTAGCATCTTTGTGGTTAAGGTAAAATTCAGATTGACAAAAAATGTAACAGCAAAGTATATTACCATGTCTGTTGAAAGACAGGCACCAGGAGGGGAGGGAGGTGGGGTTTAATAAACAGACCTTTTTTTTTTTTTTGACACTTCAGTCCTTGAAGAGGTGGGAATAACTGTCGACAAAAGCTGGAACCTTCTGTCCTGAGCCTGTAGGATTAATGACCTCCCATGATATGTCTCTTCTCTATTGCAACTTAGTCCTATTTCTCTTTCCCATTTATGGTTTTGTATTGGTTTCAAATTAGATTGTAACCAAGTTTCCTTAGCTGATTTGAACATTCTTCACTTGAATTGATCATGGACTTTCTTACTTTGTTTAAATGTTTGATCTATTGGTTTGAGACATTCCCACCTCATTAAGTACCTTCAGTGTAATGGGCTGACTTGACTTATTTACTCAACCAACCTCATTCTTACATTTATATACTATATACATGAACTCTCCACTGAGAAAAGTAAAGCGTATTTAGTGTATGTATAAATATATATAAAATATATTATGTATGGAGGGTCAAATGAGTTGACACTGGTAAAGTGCTTTGCAAATCTGAAAACGACATAAATGTTAATATTATTAATAGTTACTCTGTATGTATGTACCATATATACATAATATATTTTATATATATCTTACATATACATATATATTTTATGTGTATAATTGGATATATATTAAAATATTTTACTCAATGAACGTCATACTTAGAAATATATATGTATTTATATATTATATAGCATATCACATATGATATATTATTATATATTTATAAATATACAATAAATATGGCCCTGTGAAAAACACTCAAAATTGGCTTGTGAAAATGGGCATCAGAAGCACTGTAGCTTTTGAGTTATAAAGTTGTTCCGTTTTCTGCATTCTTATTGCTTCTCAAATAGGAGTTTTGCATAAGCAAATGAAAAATTCAAATAATACTCAAATTGTTCTTTAATATATCAATCAAGTGGGAACAAATTTGCATTTTCAAAACAGGTGTTATAGGAGAACTGACTGTAAGTATAATATAGGCCAGGGAGTAAAGGAGACGGAACTCAGATCAATCAACCCTGGAAATATCTGAAGAAGGATAGAACCCTAAAATAGATGGAGGGTATCATAGAAGATTTTAAGAAGAGAGGAGCTGAACTGATCTTTGAAGAAAAAGAATGACTTTGAAAGATGGTCATGAATAAGGCAACTAGGTAGTGCCAAAGAGCACAGAGTCCAATGCCTGGAGTCAGGAAGACTGTCTCTGAGCTCAAATATGGCCTCGGACATTTATTAATAGTGTGACCCTGGACAAATTTTTATCCTGGTTTGCCTCAGTTTCCCCTGCTATAAAGTGAGCTGGGGAAGGAAATGTCAAACCAATCCAGTATTTTTTTATATTTATTTTTTTTAATTAAACAAATGCTTTATTAACTTCTGGTTTACATAATTCATTTCCATCAAATTTTGAGTTACAATTTTTCCCCCATTTTTCCCTACCCACCACCCCAGAATAGCAGTCCCACTAGATATTCCCTCATCCAATCTGGTCTCTCCCATATCTTCTCCCATACCCCCATCGACTTTGCCATTAGGGCAAGGTGAATCTCTGAGCCCCAATGCCTGGACATCTTATGAAACATTTCATTTTAAAACTTCGATTTTCAGATCCATTCCCTTCCTCCCTTGTCACCCACTCCCTCTGAGAAGATAAGCAATTCAGTATGTGTTGTACATGTATAGCTATGTAAAACATTACCATAGTAGATATATTGTAAAAGACTGCTTATATTTCCCTCCCACCCATCTCACCTCCCACCTGGCCCATTCCCTACTTTGATCCTGTCCATCTTCGAAAGTGTGTACTTCCAACCTCCCCTCCCCCCAGAATGCTCTCCCCTCCATCCTTTCCCCTCTCATCCCCCTTTTCCCTACTCTCCTGAAGGGTGAGATATCCCATTTAGTATGTATGTGATTCTCTCCTTGAGCCAACTTCAATGAGAATATGCTTTTGCCTTTTTGCCTTCCTGTTCTTCCCCTCTCCTGCAACTACTTCCCCTTGCCTCTTCTACATGAGATAGTTTACCCTACCCTGTCTCTCCCCATCTCCTCTTGCCACTTTCCTCTCTCACCTCTTGACTTCACCCCTTAAGAATCATCCCTTCAAATCAAATTCAACCTGTGCCCTCTATCCATGTGTACCTGTAAACATATGCCCATATACCCTTCTTCAATTATTTTCATAATGTGGAAGGTTTCGTCAGACACAGTTATTGGTTTTCCATGTAGGAATGTAAATAGTTCAACTTTGATAAGTTCCTTTTGATTTCTTTTCCTTGATTATCTTCTCAAGCATCTCTTGCTTCTTGTGTCTGAATGTCAAATTTTCTATTCAACTCTGGTTTTTTCCTCAAGAATGCTTGAAAGTCCTCTATTCCACTGAATGACCATATTTTCCCCTGAAACAAGATACTCAGTTTTGCTGGGTAGGTGACCCTTGGCTTCAATCTCAGCTCTTTTGCCCTCTGGAATATCATATTCCATACCCTTCATTCCCTCAGTGTAGAAGCTGCCAGGTCCTGTGCTATTCTGATTGTGTTTCCACAGTATTGAAATTGTTTCTTCCTGGCTGCTTGTAGTATTTTCTCCTTGATCTGGGAATTCTGGAACCTGGCTATAATATTCCTAGGAGTTTTCTTTTTGGGATCTTTTTCAGGAGGTGATCAGTGAATTCCTTCAACCTCTATTTCCCCCTCTGGGTCTGACACATCAGGGCAATTTTCCTTGAGAATTTCTTTAAGGATGATTTCTAGGTTCTTTCTTTGATCATGGCTTTCAGGTAGTCCAGTAATTTTTACATTATCTCTCCTCGATCTATTTTCCAGGTGAGTGGTTTTTCCCCTGAGATATTTCACATTGACTTCTATTCTTTCATTTGTTTGGATCTGTTTAACAGCATCTTGATTTCTCATAAAGTCACTAGTTTCCATTTGCTCCAGTCTAACTCTGAGGGAATGTATCTCCTCAGTGAGCTTTTGAGATTCTTTTTCCCTCTGGCAAATTCGGCTTTTTAAGGCATTCTTCTTCTCATTTCCTTTCTGAGCCTCTTTTACCATTTGAGTTAGTCTATTTTTTAAGGCGTTATTTTCCTCAGTCAGGCTGTTGACTGTCATTTCATACTTTTCTTGCATCTTTATCATTTCTCTTCCCAATTTTTCCCCCACTTCTCTTATCTGCTTCTTAAAGTCCTCTATGGCCTGTAGCCAGCTTGTATTTTCATTTGGGGCTTTTGGTGCAGGAGTTCTGACCTCACAGTCCTCCTCCATGCTTTGAGCCTCTTTGCCCCTAAAATAGGAGTCCAATGTTGAATTTTTCTGTTTATTTTGTTTCTTTTGCCTAGGCATATTGCCACTTAATTGCTTGATTTTGGGGCTTGTTGCCACAGTAGGACTCTGCCACCAGAGAGGAGAGCTTCTGTCCCAAATGTGGGGTCTTCACAACTTCCGCCAGTTGTGTGGCCTCTGTAAAGCCTCCACCCACTCTGGCAAGTTGGATACCCACCCCAAACTTCCCCCCAGACCACAATCCAGATCCAGGCAGTTTAAAGCAAGAGCGATTAACCCCCAGACTGATTGCTGGATCTCCCTACAGTTTGCAGACCAGGAGCTAGAGCTGCCACTGATGCTGCAAAATGGCTTCTCTGCTGTGTTTTTTCAGCAGCTTTTTGCCCCCAGGGGAGGAAGCCGACACGTTTCCCAAATACCGTTCCCAAAATCCCAAAGTCCTTAGGGCACTAACCTCTCACTTTGTCCTAGGTATATCTGTGCTGATAATTCTGGAATCACCACAGCTGCTGGTGTTCTGGGGTCCCTCCAGCTGGCTTCTGGCCCAGCTGCCCTAGGGCTAAAACCACACATGGGCCTGGCTCGGCTCTCCGAGCGCTGCACTGTTGGTTCCCAGTGTGTGAATGTGTGTATATATGTTTACAGTTATACATGGATAGAGGGCATAGGTTGAATTTGTTGGGAAGTGATGATAACTAAGGGATGAAATTATGAGGTGAGAGAGGAAAGTGGCAAGAGGAGATGGGGAGAGACAGGGTAGGGTAAACTATCTCATGTAAAAGAAGGAAGGGGAAGTGGCTGCAGAGGAGGGGAAGAATAGGAAGGCAAAAAGGCAAAACCACATTCTCATTGAATTTAGTTCAGGGAGAGAATGACATACATACTAAATGGGATATCTCAACCTGCAGCAGAATAGGGGGAAGGGGGATGAGAGGAGGGATGATGGATGGGAGGGCATTCTTGGGGGGAGGGGAGGTTGGAAGTACCCACTATAGAAGAGGGGCAGGATAAAGTAGGGAATGGACCAGGTGGGGGGTGGGATGGGTGGGAGGGAATTATAAGCAGCCTTGTACAATATATCTACTATGGTAATATTCTGCATAGCTATACATGTACAACACATACTGAATTACTTATCTTCCCAGAGGAAATGGGTGACAAGGGAGCAAGGGAATGGATCTGAAATTCGTGGTCTTAAAATTAAAGGTTTCAAATATATGTAAACAGTATTATTAATACTCTTTTGCATGTAATTGGGAGATAAGATGTACAGGCATCGGGGCACAGAGATTCACCTTGCTCTAATGGAAAAGTTGAAGGGCGTAAGGGAGAAGATATGGGAGAGAGCAGGATGGAGGAAGTGATATCTTGTGGGACTGCTATTCTGGGAGGGTGGCTAGGGGAAAAACGGGGAAAAAATTGTAACTCAAAATCTGGCAGAAATGAATGATGTAAAACGGGAGTTAATAAAGCATTTGTTTAAATAAAAAATTTTGGAAAAAAATTAATCTGTTTTTATTTATGCCTTTAAAAATACCGTAGTCATTGGCTAATAGCATCTTTATTGAATCCTCTCTTATAGTAAAGAAAAATAGTGAGGCAAAATTGACTGACAAAATAGCAGCATCATATAGCACATAGATCCTTACCTGCCCACTGAGAAGAGTGAAGTGCATTTCATTGACTGTTTTCTTCTGAATCAGTAACCCCAAATGGGTACAGCTTGCTCCAAATGAGACTTCTGGGTGTCAGAGCGGGCCCATGTCACAGAGGTTAAGGATATCTTCCTATCATTGTTATGATAGAATAATTGTTATTGTAATGAAGAAAGTGTTTTGTTGAACCTGAGAACACTATGAATTTAATTTATCAATAATATTTGTTCTGCACTTATAGTGAGCAAGGGACTGGACTAGGCACCAAGGATACACCATGAGAGAAAGTATTATACAGTGCCTACCATATAATGAAGTATAATAGTGTCTTCTATTTAGCACGCCATTCCCGGCAGGCAGCTAGGTGGCTCCATAGTGCACAGAGTGCCAGACCTGGAGTCAGGAAGACTTATCTTAATGAGTTCAAATCTGGTCACTTACTAGCTGTGTGATCCTGGGCAAGTCACTTAACACTGTTTGCCTCAGTTTCCTCATTTATAAAATAAGTTTCAGAAGGAAATGGCAAACCACTCCAATATCTTTGCCAAGAAAACCCCAAATGTGGGGCAGCTAGGTGGCACAGTGAATAGAGCACCAACCCTGGAGTCAGGAGGGCCTGAATTCAAATCCGACCTTAGACACTTAATACAAAAACTAGCCATGTGACCTTGGGCAAGTCACTTAGCCCCAAATGCCCTGCCCCCTCCCAAAAAAAAGAAAATGTTGGCTATATTTGTCCTTTAATCTTTTCTTGTTTCACATTCTAAAGGCCATGCGTATATCTTTTTTCTTTGAGGATGAGGAACTGCATTGTATGTGTGTGTGTGTGTGCATATACACACATATGCATATGTATATGTATGCACACATATACACATACACATGTATGTATGTATGTATGTGTATGTGTGTGTGTTTGCCTCCTTGGTGACTGGCTAGTTGCTTCACAGATAGTGGGCATACGATAATAATTTCTTGATTTAAACACAGTTGATTAGTATTTTTTAGGGCTTCTCTGTGATGGGGAGAACCAGACACTAGGTGGTGCCATTGCTCTAGAGGTACACACACACCGGGAAGCTGGAATGTGAGTAAATGAGAAAGTCAAAGATTTTTTTTTTTAATTAAAAACTTTTTTAACCTTGAATCTGTAAAAATAAGGCAATTTTGGGATTCAGACACCCCAGATTGCCTAATTTGACTTTGTCATTTAACTTGCCTTTTCTACTTACTGCCAATGTGACCTTAAACAAGTCACTTTCTTTGGGTCTCAGTTTCAAAATCTGTAAATTAAGGTCTTTGTGATTTCTCTCTTGTCCTGAGAATTGGATAGTGGGTAGGCTTGTCATGAGGAAAAGGGGGCAGAAATCTTCCTGGTGTTTAAAAAGGATTTACTGAAAGAGTGGTATAGTGCCTACTATATATTGGGCACTGTGCCACATGCTGGAAGGACAAAGTTGAGAACAAAACAATTCCTGCTCTCAAGAGACTTAGATTCTATAGAAGAAATGTCCAGCCATTCTTTTCTTTTCTTTATTTCCTTTTTTTGGGAGGTAATCAGGGTTAAGTGACTTGCCCAGGGTCACACAGCTAGTAAGTATCTGAGGCCAGATTTGAAGTCTGCTCCTCCTGATTCCAGGCCTGGTTCTTTATCCATGGTGCCACCACCTGCCCCATTATTTTTTAATGTGTTACCAACTCCCCTACCTTCATATTGTTCTTTCCTGGGAAAAAAAGGCAGAAGGATGAGTGAAGAGCTTAATCTAACAGGAAGAGATTATTGACCCAGGAGTTAGGAGACTTGAGTTTTAAACTCACTCCTAATACCGAACTCAGATGATTGCTATCCTTCTTATACAGAGAGGCCAGTTGTGACTCAACTCCTGAACCATGACTTTATTTTACAAGATGATAGGGGTTGGAGCTGGCCTCAGTTGTCCACTCTGTCACTTGGTCTCTCTTATGAATAGCAGTGTGCACTTACAGATGACTGACAAAACTTTGGAGGAGTCTGTTTCTTTGCAACTGAGCTATTTACGTTTGGAACCTGAGTAATTTATATTAAATCGAACTTATGGCATTAGTCTTATTAGTAGAATCAAAGGATCAGTTAGTCTAATCCCTTGGGTCACATAGCTAGCAGTATATTCAAATCAACTGAGCCAGCCAGCCTAGAGATGTACAGCATGAATGCTTGTTAACTTGCCTTTAAGAGCACAGGGCTGCCACTGAAGGTGGGAGAATAGGCTTAGTGCCTAAAATTAGTGGGGTGATAATCACCACTCTTTTTCTAAATTCCTCTTTCAATTAATTTTTTCAATTAACACAAATCTTTTTTTTTCTCCCTCCCATTTCCCCTTGAAAAAGAAAGAAAAACAAATAGATATTATAATAAATATGCATAGTGAAACAAGACAAATTTTCACTTTGGCCTCTGTTGGGACCCTTTAAGACTCTACCTGAACTCTGAGAACCCACGGAAATCTCAGGCAAAGGACAGAGCAACTCAAGCAGGGTTGGAGGCACCTGGGCGTTTATTCTCCCCTGTGATTTTGGGGTATTGAGTATGCGCTGCTAACAGGGGAGCACTCCCCTGCTATGAGAAGCTTGTTACTACTGAAGCATGTGGGAGAAGAGAGTCAGGGGAGGGGAAAGGAGGGAGGCAAGGTGAAAGCGAGAGGAGAGAGAGATGAGGTATGGTAAACGAGCAAGAGATTAAATGGCAAGACATTACATCTTGGTGTCAGGACTCCTTTGTCTGTTTGGGAGGAGCAGGGGTTCGTGGGGGCGAACCTGGGTCGTAGGGGCGACCAGAGTGACTACAGCTGTGGTGGCAGCTGGAGAGAGGGCTGTAGAAGCAGCCCGGGGCCGTAGGGGCGACCAGAGTGACCAGATTGCAGGGGCAGCTGGAGAAGGGCTTGTGGAGGCAAGCTGGGTCGTAGGGGCAACAGGAATCACGGAAGGCAATTGGTGTGCCGCAGAGGTGGCTGGGGAGGTGAGTTTGAAGTCAGCCCCGTAAGGCGGGCCCTAACAAGCCTCGTCCAAAAAACATCTCTAAATTTGTACCCTGAGATACAGGAGATAGGTGGCCTGTTTCATCATGGATACTCAGTCCCATTGTATTCTGTCCTTGTTAGATCACATTTGAGTACTACAGTTAGTTCTGGGTACCACATTTGAATTAGAACCCTGAAGAATTAGAGATAGGCCACAGGAGGGTAACCAGCATGGTAAAGAACCTTGAGTTCATGGCAGACGAGGACTGGTTGGAGGAAGTGGAAATATTTAGCCTGAAGAAGAGAGGACTGACAGGGAGAATAATTATCTGTAAGACTGTCATGTGGAAGAGGGATTAGTTTGGCTCTGCTTGGCCCTTGAGGACAGAACTAGGAGCAAAGTTGGAAAGACTTGGTGTATTGAAAGACTTCTTAAGAATCAGGGCTGTCCAAGAATGGAATGGTCTATCTAGAAGGCATTGCTGGTTTCCCCTCACTGAATTTCTTAAATCCTTAGACCTGTTGTTTAGTTGTGTCTGACTCTTCATGGCCCCAATTGGGGTTTTCTTGGCAAAGCTACTGGTGTAGTTTGCCATTTCCTTCTCCAGATCACTTTACAGATGAGCAAACTGAGGCAAATAGGGTTAAGTGACTTGCCCAGGGTCACATAGCTAGTAAATGTCTGAGGCCAGATCTGAACTCAGGAAGATGAGTCTTCCTGAGTCTATGCCTAGCACTCTATCCACTGAGATGCCTATCTGCTCCTTAGAGCTCCACCATCCCATTCATATAATTTCATTCAGCTTGGATCCTGGGAACATTATTTTTGTGGGGATATGGACCTCAATCAAGGCCCCATGGGGCTCCATGGTGGTGGTGGTGAGTAGAGGTACTACAGAAACACTAATACATTTGATGAGATTTCTCCCACCAATGCTCACTGTTGCTGGAGGTGTGTGGGGTTGACTGGTTAGGATGGGATGAGTTTAGCTATCTTGATTCTTTCCTCTAAAACTGTCTTACCAAGGAAGATATTAATGATGAGAAGGCATAATTTTGGCAGATATAATTAGGATGCTGACTGATGTAGTTTTACTTTTTTTTTTTTTTTGGGTCTTCCTCTTAATACTATAGAGCATTACTTAATGCACCCAATAGATTATGTCATGAAGGGTCCCTACCTAGGAACAAGTAGCCTTATGACATGGGGTGGTCAGCAGAAAGGAAATGCTATCAGCATTTCAAGGCCAATAGGACAGTTAATGCGTTTAGAGCTTTCATTGCAGAGAGGGAGATTTTTTTTTAGAAAGTCTAATTAGGGGAGATAGATTAGAAGAATTTACTCAGGAAGAAATGGAAATGGAGTTTTGGTTCATATACACAAATGTATACCACAAGTATACATATATATGTATATATATATAACATATATGTCTATATTTATATGAAGATGAATATTTATATATGAAAAAGACCGAAATTAAAAGCAATGTCCCCTCCCCCCTTTCCTCCAGTTTGGGAAAAGGAATAATAAATAAAAACAGGCTTAAAAATCGATGTCCATATAAATGACTGCTGTTCTTGTCTTCTCTGTCACAAGCCTAAATGTGGATTTTAATAAAGTTCAACATTGTAAGCATTTCTGGGTTGAGGTACTGCTGACTCATTCCTTGAACCAAAGCCAAGCAAACAGATCATGGGCAGTCCTGGCTATATCTTGGAGGGCCTGTTTTCTTCCCTGAGAGAAGTAAATTCTCTGCTCCTTAACTGGTGCAATGTTCATTTTAGCATACTTGGGCATGGTGGCAACAACGATTAGAACAAGCTGAATAAAGCTTTTTCTGCATAATCCCAGAGGACAGAACTAGGAACAATGGGTAGAAATAGGCAAGAGATAAATTTAGGTTTGGCATAAAGAAAAATTTAACAAGCAAGAGTCATCCCAAAGTGGAAGGGGCTGCCTCAGAAGGTAGTGCTGATTTCCCCTCAGTGGAGCTCTTCAGAGGGAAGCTGCTTGCCCCTTTGTCAGGTGTGAAGATGAGATCCTTATTTTCACATGTGGGTTGGACCAGAGAGCCTACCTGTTGCTCTTGATACCATCTCAGGATTGGGGTTATGGGTGTTGAGGCGGTGTGCCATAGTGGAAGGAGAGTTGTTCTGGGATCCAGGAATAAATTAACAAATTAATAAATGAGAGACCTTTTATTAAGAACTCATTATGTGCCAAGAACTGGGTATACAAATGGAAAAGGTAAGACAGCCCCTGCTTACAGGAGCTGTAATTGGGAGAGACGAAAGATAAAAGAAAGTTCAAGCAGGACAGATGGTAAAGCCAGGTAATCTTCCATTTCACTAGAAGGGAATAGAATTGGGAAGTCTCAGCTCATCTAAGCCATGTGAGCCAGAAGACCTTGGTTCAGATCTTACTTCTGATAGAGACTGTATGTAGGCCATGAGGTCTTGGGTGAGTCACTTAATCTTTTGATGCCCTATGTAATTATAACTATATTCTGCAAAGAAGTTGCTGACTTCCATTGGGAGAAATTTCTTCATTCAGGACTTCCTTATATTTATGAAATCACAGATTTATTCCCTATTTATTCCCTATTCCCACAGATTTATTCCTATACAGTAGGGGTAATTATAGGTCAGTGATTGATCAGCCTACTCTTAAAGGCTCTGAGTAAGGATAATTTGGAATGAGGGAAGCTACATTAATATTATGGCCAATGTAACAAATGAAGTAAGTGGATATGGCTTTTACTTTGAAGAAGAGATTGAAGCCAGAAAAGGTAAATAAGGGGTGCCCAGCTAGGTAATTGATAACATTTAGAACAATCTCAAAGGCTGTCACTTGGTCTTGGAATCTTGGTCAGTAGGTTCATTTTACATTTAGCCTTAAGCTTGGCCTGTTGTCATCATTTCCATTTTCTCTTGCTGTCAGGATAGGGTGATATTCCTTCAGGGTATGAGATTTGCAAAATGCTTTCCTCAAAACAACCCTTTGAAATAGGCCATGCAAATATTACTCTCGCTTTAAAAATGAAAAATTAAGGCTTGGAGAAATGAAGCAACTTTTAAAAAACAATTTTAGTTTCATTTAAAAAAATTTGAACTTATAAAATGACCATTTTCATATACAATATGGAAAAGGAGATTATACAGTTATAAATCACCATTTTGTAGAGCTTGATTTAAAATATTTAATAAATTCAACATGTAACTTTTAAAAGATGTCCTGCTTGTTTGTGTTTCCTTCTGTTCTCATTTAATGCACAAACAAAACACACTCCCACACTGGACATGTCAAAAAATGTTTGTCTTATTCTGCATATTGAGTCTATCACCTGCATATTGAGTTCATTGACATGCTTCATCGTGAGTCTTCTGGAATTCTGATTGGTCATTTCATTCATCTGAGTTTTTCAGTTTTTCAGAGTTCTTTGTTTTTCATGTTGCATATATTGCTCTTCTGGTTCTGTTCATTTTACTCTAAATCAATCTATACAAGTCTTCCTAGATGTCTCTGAAACTATCCCTTTAATCATATCTTATGGCATGGTAGTATTCTGTGTCATTCATATACCATAATTTGTTCAATCATTCCCTAATTGATGGACACTTCCAGTTCTTTGCCACTAAAAAAATGCTACTGGAATTTTTTGGGGGTACATATAGGTTTTCTTCCTCTTTCTTTGATTTCTTTGGAAGATTATACAGTAATCCAATATTATTCAGCTTTTAAGTGAGAGAGTTTGACTCATATCATAATCTTCTGACTCCAAGTCCAACCTTCTATTTATTATACCATATTTTCCTATCAGTTTGTAAGCTAGTACCTCCAATGGATTTTTGTTAGAAAACTTGAATGTTTTACCTTGAATGTATTACCTTGTAGATGTAAAACTTGAATGTGTTCTAAGAGAGATCTCTAACCTTTTTGTGATGAGGAGGTATTAATTTCTCCAAAAGTTTTAGATCACTCAGGTTGGGCTTGGTAGTTACCTGGCACAAGGGAGAGAGTGATGCCAATGAAGTTCAGGGCTAGAGGAAGGTCAAAGAGAGAAAGGGAGGGCTGATGATTCTCTGGGTGGAACAGATGAGTCAGTGTGGAATGCCTGAAGGCTTTTCTCTGTGCTTGCTAAGAATTCTGGACCAGGAAATGTGACCACTTTAGTTGCTGTGGAAATCTGTGTTTGAGCTCTGAATCTCATAGATTCCAATCTACCAGTGGGAAATCCCTACTTTAGGATCAAAGGATGAGAAAGTGTGGCTAGGGAAAAGAATGCATATCCTCAGAAAGTAGGGGGTGTGATACAGGGGAATGAGCTTCGACTCTGAAGTCAAAGCTCACCTCTGATGCTTATCACCTGCATGACTTTGGGCAAGTCACTTAACTTCTCTAGGGTTCAATTTCTTCATCTGAAGAATAGGCTGGATAACATCTAAAGCTTCTTCCAAATCCAAATGCTGTTAACTATCTGGCTGAGAATCCTTTGGCTAGTTATAACCCTTTTGTGCAAATACTTCATTTAGTAAAAGATAACCCTTTCCAGTTATAATCCCTTTGTGCCATAAATGTGGAAGGTACAAGTTTTCTCTGTTTCAAGGAAACTTGCTAGCTGAGGATGAGCACCTCAAGCATGGCTCACTTCTCTATGATCTCCAGATCATTATGGCTCCAGAACTCCACTGATCCTTTACCACCAGATAGGATTTATCCTCCTTCCCCATTTATTTTTATTTTCTTTCTTTAGGGACAAAACTCAAGCCAACATTACCTTTGTTACTGTGAAGGGTCTATTGCCCTATAACTCTACTCAGAACCTGTCCCTCCAAATCATAAGCTTCTTAAACCAAAGCTCCCTTCCCTGATCACCATTTCCCATTCCCTCAGACCCATCTAGGTTAGATCTATCCCTTCAGTGTCCTTATCCCACTCTTCCCTACACTTCTATTTGTTCTCTCCGGCCTTCCTTTTCTATTGTTAACAAAACTCCTGGCAGATTAAAAAGTCTGATGCTCTCCTCTCCTTTGGAAATTGCATACATTCTATATTAACTTGCATATGTACACAATGTTTCTGTCCAAATAGCCTAAAACTCTTTGGCTAAGGACCATTCTGTTCTATCTTTGTGTCTTGAGCACCTAGTATAGTGCCTAGTACATAACTGATGTTTAATTACTATTGAACTGAAGGGACTAGACAGAAATCTGAAATTATAATGCAGGTAAATTAAGAAGTGGTTGCATTAAAAAGGTTCTTCACTTTTAGAAAAAAGATTCACTTGAGGATTTCTTTGGGGAATGAATTATTAGATATTATTTACTTTATTATTACTTACTATATGAAAGAATTTAGATTATGTCCAACATTTCAGGAACATGCCTATTGTGCAGAGAAAAATGCATTATGTTGTTGCTATTTTAATCTTCATGAGTTTGATGACTGGTATATTTGTTAGGACATTATGTCTAAACCAAATTTAGCCATCTATTGCTGCTAGAAATCTGGTGATATGGCAGATATACAGATACATTGTGTTTTGAATTTTTGCCCAAACTATTTACTTGGGGGATAGATTTTTTTTCTTTTGGAAGATAGACTTTCGGAAAGTATTTGTAAGAATCTATGATGCATGCTTAGATTGTGCTGAGTGTAATCATCTAGTCTGATCTCATATACAAATTCCAGTATTTCAGAGAATTAAAGAATGGCATAAAATGGTACATCAAGGCAGAGTTCTGGGATTAGTTTGTGTTGTAATTGCTCACCAGAGAAGAGAAGCCCAAGGACCTCCCTCCCTCCCTCCTTCCCTCTCTCTCCGTCTGTGTCCCCCCCCCCCCTCTTTGTCTCTCTCTGTCAGATTTGATTGTTTCTTCTTTCTTTTTCTTTAATAACTACTCCTTTTTCCAATAATAGCTACGTGGTGCAGTGCATAGAACACTGGGCCTAGAATCAGGAATCATCTTCTTGAGTTCAAATCCTGCCTCAGATCCTTACTACCTGTGTAATACTGCTCAAGTCATTTAACCCTGTTTGCCTCAGTTTCCTTATCTGGAAATGAAAAATTCCTACAGTATCTTTGCCAGGAAAACCCCAAATGGGGTCATGAAGAGTTGGACATGCCTGAAATGACTGAATGACAACAAATCCCCCAATAGAATCTTCCACAAATAAATCTTGTTCCATTGCTTAGTCATGTCATGCTCAGTCAGACTCTTTGTGACCCCCTGGACCATAATGTCCATGGAATTTTCTTGGCCAACATTCTGGAGTAATTTGTCATTTCCTTCTCCAGTGGATCAAGGCAGACAGGGATTCCTCAACAACAATAACAAAAACAATACAAATCACTTTCCAATGACCATTTCATCTCCCAGAATTTTCTTTCTAACAAATAAGTCTAGTCAGGCAAAAAACCAAATCAACACACTGGTCATGTTTCAAAATGTATATCTCATTTCACACATTTGTTCCATTCTCTCTCTGTTGAGAGGTAGAAGGCGTGTTTCACCTTCAAAGTTAAGTGACTTACATAGGGCCACACAGCTGGCATGGATTAGAGGAAGTCTTGTACTTCTTTGGTAGATGGTCTTCCTGCCTCCTTTACTCTGTCATGCTTGCACTTGACAGCTCAGCAAAGCCCAAGACCCACTTTGAGTCCAGCTCCAATGAACTGAACTGAAATCTACTGGGAAATATTCCTGCCCATTCAGAGCAGAAATGAGGGAGAGAAAGAGGATACTTCCTTACCTTAATCTCACCATGTTAATGAACAGAATGTGGGCTTAAAAGAAATTTGGCTGCAGGCAAGGAGGAATTGAACATAGGACTAATGTGTCCTGTTCTATTCTTTCAACCCACGAGGAGACAATATTAAGAGACATTTATGTGTAAAGGGTTTAGGTTCAAGCTAGATCAGTTTGTTCCCATCAACACTGGCTTTGGGGCGGTGGTGTTGATTCAAATAAGCCTCAGATCATCTCTGGTCTCAAGAAGAATGAGTTGGACAAGCAGCCTCCCCAAGGATTTCAGCCCCATCCTGGCTTAGACACCAAGTGTTGGCACATTCATTTTGAGAAGCAATGTGCACAGCTGTCTTAGAGAACTACACAATCTGAAATCCCTTTAATAAAGCAAATCCAGCATATCCTCTTTCCAAAGCCAGCCTCAAAAGTCCCTTATCCTCTTGTAGAAGGAATTTAATCATTTAATGAGATAATGTGCATGAAAGCACTTGGAAAATCAAAGTGCTGCATACAGCTCATGGCTTAGAGAGACTTGGGTACACTTTGGGAGGTTGACTCACTCTCTGGGCTTATGCACCACATCCACTGGGGCACATTTGCATTGTGCCCTCAGCATACTGGAGACAATTTCCTCATTTTTTTGTTTTTTTATTTTGGAGGGGGGAATGTAGGACAATTGGGGTTAAGTAACTTGCCCAAGGTCACAAGGCTAGTTTTGTGTGTGTGTGTGTGTGTGTGTGTGTGTGTGTGTGTGTGTGTGTTAAGTGTCCGAGGTTGGATTTGAACTCGGGTCCTCCTGACTCCAGGGCCGGTGCTCAATTCACTGTGTCACAAAGATGCCTGCCTCATTTAAAAAAACAAACAAACAAACAACAAGATAGATCTACAACTCTTCTACAACTTAAAGTGTTAGGGTGTTAGGGAGTTTCCTGAGAAGCACTGAGAAATTAAGTGACTTGTTTAAAAATATAATTTATAGTTGTTCTCTTTTTTGACCTCAGTGTCATTTCTCAGTGATTCTTTGCTGCCCCTGTAAAATTTCCTTTTTAACAGGTAAGCCTAATCAAGCAAAACAAATCAATATTATGGCTATGTTTGAAAATACATGCCTCATTTCACCACTTCAGCCTCTCCATTAAGAACAGGAAATGTGTTTGTCCCTCAGTGTTGGGCAGTATATGTCAGAGCTGCCTTGAACCTTCATGTCCTTGACTTCAAGGCCAGGCCTCTATATGCTCTGCCATGCTGCCTTGCTAGTTCATAACATTACAGAATGAAGTTTTATTAAAATGTGGGAAACAGAAAAAAAATTCTTGGTTGAGCAATTGTTAGTCCCAAAGACGTCTATAAAACCTTAGTCATTTAGCCTTTTTCTTCTCTTCTGGATCTACTCTGTCCCATTTCATAAATGCCCATCCTTTTTCTTACCTTATAGATTTAGAGTTGACAGGGCCCTTCAAGATTATCTAGTCCAACCCTTTCATTTCAAGAAACTGAGACTTGGAGATCTTATTAATAATACTATTTCACTATCATACAAATATATATTTATATGTAATATATATGTAAATATATAATACTATTTTAGTATCATATAAATCCTGCATTTGTAATCAGAGAATGTGGGTCCAAATCATAATCATAAGATTTATAACCTGTGTAACTTTGGGTAAGAGGCAGCTAGGTGGTGCAGTGGATAGAGCATTGGGCTTGGAGTTAGGAAGTTAGGAAATTAGGAAGACCCGAGTTCAAATTTGACCTCAGACACTTACAGGCAGTGTGACCCTGGGCAAGTCACTCAACTCCATGCGTCTTTGTTTTCTCATCTGTAAGATGAGCTGGAGAAGGCACTGGCAAGGCATTCCAGTATCTTTGCCAAGAAAAGTCCAAATGGAGAGTTGGATATGCTGAAATGACTGAATAACAACAAACCTTCACAAAAGATAACTGAAGGAGGTGAGGTCATTGTCCTCCACTTAGATGGCTCGAATTTTTTAAGCCATAGAGGGCTTCCTATTTGCATAGGTGGAGGGACTACTCACATTGATGAAATACAAGATCTTTTGAAGTATTCAAACAATAAATACTTTAAAAAATGATAACAAAACCTCTTGACACAAAGTTTCCCTTAGGAAGCAGAGAGGATTCTCTTAAGGGCTCTCAGGAGCTCAAATTTCCCTATAGGACCAAGAAAGAGAGGGGAAGATTGAGGTGGTGGCTTGGCATTAATGTAAAGCTGCTTTTGGACAGAGACATGTTGTCTTGCCTATTAAATTCAGCTCCTTAAGAACAGAGACTACTTTTTGCCTTTTTTTTTTTTTTATTCCTGGAGCTTGGCATAATGACCAGAACACAACAGGTATACTTAAAAAAATGTTTGTTGTCTTGGCTTACAAGATACAGGGACCACTAAAGAAAGGTGGTACTGTGCTTTTCTCTGAAAGACATGCCCAAAATCAGTGGCATCATCTCTGACTTACCCAATTCCTTCAAATCATTATTAAGCCAGGCAAACAACCACCCCCAAAACTAAAATTCAACTCAGAAATTTGCCACTTTACCAATAGTTGAAATGGTGAGGATTTAAGGAAAGGGAGATGTAATAGCAAGTACCCTTGCATACCCAGGATGGCCTGCTAGCACAGGTTCTTCGATCTGCTTTTCTAGAAAAGACTGATTAAAAAGGAGCTAACAATCCTACTTTTAATTACACTCACTAGTTCAGGAGAAAGGTCAGCACCCTGAAAGTCTGAGAAAATATAAGCAGAGAAATTAGCATAAAGACCAACAGACAAGGTTCTGGCTGCCTGAATCAAAGCAATATTGCCATACAATCTACATACACCACTGGATTGAGAGAGCCTTTACATCTGAGTGCCTGGGAGTGTGAACATACAGCTACTCAGTCTTGACCAGGAAATCAAAAAGTCCTTCTTATAATCGAACCCCCAAAGCAAAATACCAACTGAGTATTCATACACTTCTCAGAGTCAGAAGGCATCACAACCCTGGTGACTCAGTGTCTAATTAGGTTAGTACAAAAAGGTGTGAAAGCCTTCCTACAAGCAAGCCTCCCCTAAGCAAGCTTCTCTTTAAGCAAGTTCCTCCCTCAAAGGGCTCTATGTGATTTAGGATGTATCACAGCTGGAACATAGGCCTATTGATGATGGGGGGGAGATCTTCCTATTTTGTTGACATTACAGGAGAGGAAGGGGGTTTGACAAAGTCCTTACTTTTGCTACTCACTTCCTCCTCTTCCTCATTTCTCCCTAAAAGTGGCTTTACTTTCTCCTCTTGTTTGTCACCATGGGACTTTGAGTGCTTAGAAATTGATTTCTGCATCAGATTTGTTGAAGTAGGAAAACATACAGAAGTAAATTGCCTCCGTAGACAGATAAGAAAAGAAGTAGGCTGGTCAGCATTCTCTGCTGACCATTCCCCTTTCTCTTTCCTTCCTTCTCTTCCTCCTTTCACAATCAACACAGGTTTTTGGAAAGTGTTTCTTCCTTCCATCAGGTATCTGGGAGGTATAATATGGGACTGGAGCTTTCTTCACCTCTGCTCCCTTCTCAATGGCCGGGAAACTTTCCTTGACAGTTTAGGTGAAGGAAAAGAACCCATTCATTACCCAGTGCTGGGTAATCCCAGTGTGGCTGTCAGACACATAGGCAATGTTTCTGTTCTGTATTGGACATCATTGCCTCTAATAAATAAATCAGTAAGCATTAATTTGGTTTGGGAAGTCAGCTTGGGAAAACAGGAACAATGCATGCACATCCTGGCTTCCTGGTTTCAAGGTGGTTGAGGCAGAAAGATAGCCATGTGTAGCCCTTTGATAGAACTTGAGATCTTGGCAGAGAATGAAGCCATATGGAATAACCTACAACACAGTCCTATTGATCTAAGAGGAAAGGAAAATAGCTCAATCATAATGGAACAGATTGGTTTTTAAAAAAAAATAATGTAGTTTTTTAGATGCATTGTCTTTTCCAGAAAAATTGAATGGTCAGATTTTTTTTCTTCCCTTAAAAATTTCTTTAAATTAAAGTAGGCATATAGGCAGAAGAAGGATTAAAGGACACAAAAATCCACCCCTGCTGCTTCACTTAGAGAATAAAACCTGAAGTAAAGGGTAGCCTGAAATTGAGGGCTAAAGGAAATTAAGCAAGAGGGAAGGAGATAAGAAGGGAGTTAATTAGAAGGTCAGATTAAACCTCTTCTGTGGTGCTTATTGCTAGTAATTTTTTCCCCTTCAAATTTTAATATACATGACTTCATCCAGCAGCTCTTACCAGATCCAATGCTTTTTCATCAACATTTTCTGACATTGCCTTTTCTACCTCCTTCATCAGAGATTCAGCAGACTTCTGGAGTGCAATGCTCACCAGTTGCTTCCCAGGCCAGGACCACTTGTAACCCCTTCTTTCTGTATGGTGAGTGGCTTGACTCAGTGTAGGGATTGAAAGAAAACTTTAAATGGTTGGACTCTGGAGTCCAACTGTGGTTCCTGTACACTTCCCCCAGCAATTAGTGTATGGAGTTTCTAGAGTTGGGACTGGGAATAAAGTTCACTCTGGCAGATTATTTTTCCAGTTTGTGCTAAGGCTGCTTTTCATGCATGACATTGTTACAAGTGGGTTGTAAAAGGAAATTTTTTTCAGAGAAAAATTTTAATATAATTTATTTATTTTTAGTTTTCAACATTCAATTCCATAAGATTTTGAGTTTTTGGGGTGCAGTAAGTAGAGTGCCGGCCCTGGAGTCAGAAGGACCTGAGTTCGGATCCGGCCTCAGACACTTAATGCACACACAAACGTAAACCTAGCCGTGTGGCAAGTTACTTAACCCCAACTGCCCTCCAAAAAAAAAAAAAAAGATTTTGATTTTTAAATTTTCTCCTTCCCCTCCCCAAGATGGCCTGCAATCCGATATAGGCACTACTTATACATTCATATTAAACATATTTTCACATTAGTCATGATGTAAAGAAGAATTAGAACTAATGGGAGGAACCACAAGAAAGACGAAACAAAATGAAACAACAAAAGAAAAGGAGAACAAATAGTATATTTCCATCTGCATTCAGATGCCATCTATCTCTAGATGTGGATAGCATTTTCTATCATGAGTTTTTTGGTGTTGTCTTAGATCCTTGCATTGCTGAGATGGGCTAAGTCTATCAAAGTCAGTCTTCATAGAGTGTGGTTGTTACTGTGTACAATGTTCTCCTGGTTCTGCTCATTTCACTTAACATCAGTTCATTTAATCCTTTCCAGGTTTTTCTGAGATTTTCTTGCTCATCATTTCTTATAGCACAATAGTATTCCATTACATTTATATACCACAGCTTGTTTAGTCATTCCCCAATTGGTGGATATCTCCTCAATTTCCAATTCTTTGCCACCAGAAGGAGAGCTACTATAAATATTTTTGTATATGTGGGAACTTTTCCCATTTTTATGATCTTTTTGGAATACAGACCTAGAAGTGGTATTGCTGGGTCAAGGGGTGTGCACATTTTTATCTCTTTGGGCATAGTTTCAAATTGCTCTTCAGAATGTTCGAATAAGTTCACAACTTCACATGTATTCAATGTATTAGTGTTCCAGTTTTCCCACATCTTCTCTAATATTTATCATTTTCCTGTTTTGTCATGTTAACCAATCTGATAGGTATGATGTAGAACCTCAGAATCATTTTGATTTTCATTTTTCTAATCAATAGTGATTTAGAACATTTTTTCAAATGACTGTAGATAGCTTTAATTTCTCCCTCTGAAAAGACCTGCTCAAATCCTTTGACCATATATCAGTTGGGAAATAACTTGTATTCTTACAAATTTGACTCAGTTCTTTATATATTTTAGAAATGAGGCCTTTATCAGAGACACCGACTGTAAAAATTGTTTCCGGGCCGCTAGGTGTCGCAGTGAGTAAAAGTGCCGGCTCCGGAGTTAGGACGACCTGGGACCGGATCTGACCTCAGAAAATGAGCACCCACACATAAATAATGACTGGCCGTGTAACCTTGAGCAAATCACTTAACCCAAATTGTTTAAAAAATTGTTTCCCAGCTTTCTGCTTCCCTTCTAATCTTAGTTGCTTTGGCTTTGTGCAAAACCTTTTCAATTTAATGTAATCAAAACCATCCATTTTGTATCTCGTAATGTTCCCTATCTCTTGTTTGGTCATAAATTCTTCCTTTCTTTATAGATATGACAGGTAAGTCATTCCTTGTCCTCCTAATTTGCTTATATTATCAGTCTTTATATCTGAATCACGTACCCATTTTGACTTTATTGTGGTAAAGCTTGTAAGATGTTGGTCTATGCCTAGTTTCTGCCATACTATTTTCTAGTTTTCCCAGTAGTTTTTGTTAGTGAGTTCTTATCCCAGAAGCTGGAGTCTTTGGATTTATCAAATAGTAGATTTGTAGTCGTAGTAGTAGACAGAATAGTCAAGGACTGTTTTGTCTTGCATACTTAACCTAGTCCACTGATCTACCCCTCTATTTTTTATCCAGCACCAAGTAGTTTTGATGATTGTTGCTTTATAATACAATTTAAGATCTTGTAAAGCTAGGTCACCTTCCCTTGAATTTCTTTTCATTAATTCCCTTGATATTCTGGACATGTTATTCTCTGAGATGAACTTTGTTATTGTTTTTTCTAGCCCTATAAAAGAATTTTTGGTAGCTTGATTGGTATAGCACCGAATAGGTAAATTAACTTAGGTAGAATTGTCATATTTAATATAATAGCTTGGCCTGGCCTGCCCATGAGTAATTGATATTTTCCCAATTATCTAGATCTGAATTTATTTGTGTGAAAAGTATTTCGTAATTGTGTTCATTTAGTTCCTGGGTTTGTTTTTGGCATGTAGACTCCCAAATATTTTGTAATGTCTACAGTAACTTTAAATGGAATTTCTCTTTTTATCTCTTGCTATTGGGCTCTGTTAGTAATATGAAGAAATGTAGATGATTTATTTATTATTATTATTTATTTAAATTATATAAATTTGTTATTTCAAGTAGTTTTTACTTGATTTTCTAGGATTCTCTAAGTATACCATCATATCATCTACAAAGAGCAATAGCTTTGTTTTTTCTTAGCCTATTCTAATTCCTTCAATTTCTTTTTCTTCTCTTATTGCTAAAGCTAACATTTCTAGTACCATACTGAATAACAGTGGTCATAATGAACATCCTTGTTTCACCTTCAATCTTATTGGAAGTGCTTCTAGCTTATCCCCATTACATATAATACGTGCTGATGGTTTTAGGTAGATGCTATTTATCATTTTAAGGAAGGCACCATTTATTCCTATTCTCTCTAGTGTTAGTAATAGGAATGGGTGTTGTATTTTGTCAAAAGTTTTTTCTGCACCTATTGAGATAATCATATGGTTTCTGTTAGTTTTGTTGTTGATATGGTCAGTTATGCTGATAGTTTTCCTAACATTGAACCAGCCCTTCATTCCTGGTATAAATCCTACCTAGTCCTAGGGTATTATCCTCAAGATAAGTTGCTGTAATCTCTTTGCTAATATTTTATTTAATTTTTTTGCATCTATATTCATTAGGGAATTGTTCTAAGATTTTCTTTCTCTGTTTTGGCTCTTCCCAGTTTAAGTATCATTACCATGTTTGCATCATAAAAAGAATTTGGCTGGACTCCTTCACCTATTTTCCCAAATAGTCTATATAGTATTGGAATTAATTGTTCTTTAAAGGTTTGATAGAATTCACTCATAAATCCTTCTGGCCTTGGACAATTTTTTCTTAGGGAATTCATTGGTAGCTTGTTTAATTTCTTTCTCTGAAATGGGTTTATTTAAGTATTTTATTTCCTGTTCTGTTAATCTTGGCAATTTATATTTTTGTTTATGTTCATCTATTTTACTAAGATTTTTGGCATATAGTTGGGCAAAGTAGTTTCTGATTATTGTTTTGATTTCCTCTTCATTTGTGGTGAATTTGTCCTTTTCATTTTTGATACTGGTAATTTGGTTTTTTCTTTCTTTTATTAAAATCAAATTAACCAAAGGTTTATCTATTTTATTGATGTTTTTGGTAAAATCAGCTCTTAGTTTTATTTATTAGTTCAATAGTTTTCTTAATTTCAATTTTATTAATCTCTCCTTTGGTTTTCAGAATTTCTAAGTTGGTATTTAATTGTGGATTTTTAATTTGTTCTTTTTCTAGCTTTTGTAGTTGCATGCTCAATTCATTGACCTCTTTTTTCTCTATTTTATTCATGTAAACATTTAAAGATATAAAACTTCCCCCTAAGAACTGCTTTTGCTGCATCCCATAAGTTTTGGTATGTTGTCTCATTATTGTCATTCTCTTGGATGAAGTTATTGATTGTTTCTATATTTTTTGTTTGACCCACTCATTCTTTAGGATTAGTTTATTTAGTTTCCAATTTTTAGCCTATTTTTCCATAGCCCTTTATTACATGTAATTTTTATTGTATCATGATGTGAAAAGGATGCATTCAGTATTTCTGTCTTTCTGCATTGGAGTGTGAAGTTTTTATGCCCTAATACATGGTCAATTTTTGTGTAGGCACTATGTAACTCTGAGAAAAAGGTATATTCCTTTCTATCCCCATTCTATTTTCTCCAGAGGTCAACCATATCTAACTTTTCTAAAATTCTATTCACCTCTTTAAATTCTCTCCTGTTTATTTTGTGATTAGATTTATATAGTTCAGAGAGGTTGAGGTTGAGGTCCCCACTAGCATAGTTTTTCTTCCTGTAACTTCCTTAACTTCTTCTCTAAGAATTTGGATGCTATACCACTTGCTACTTATATGTTTAGTAATGGTATAACTTCATTTTCTATGATACCTTTTAGCAGTATGCAGTTTCCTTCCTTATCTCTTTTTATTAGAGCTACTTTTGCTTTTGCTTTGTCTGAGATCAGGATTGCTACCCCTGCTTTTTTTTAACTTCAGCTGAAGCATAATATATTCTGCTCCAGCCTCTTATCTTTACTCTGTCTGTGTCCCTCAGTTTCAAATATGTTTCTTGTAAATAACATATTGTAGAATTATGGCCTTTAATCTATTCTTCTATCCACTTCCATTTTATAGGAGAATTCATTCCATTCACATTAACAGTTATGATTACAATCTGTATCTTTATCTACATCCTATTCCCCTCCCCCACCATGTATATGCTTTTTTCCCCAACTTTCTCCCTTTCCCTACTCACTAGAGTTTTGCTTTAGACCACTGCCTCCCTCAGTCTGTCCTACCTTCTATCAGCACCCTCCCTTTTCTTTTCTTTATTCCCTACTACTTCTTCCCTAACTCCTTTCCACTACCTCTCTTTTCTTTCCCCTTTCCCCTCCTATTTCCCTTAGGACAAGTTAGATTTCTTTTTTTTTATATTTGAAACATTTAATTTTAAGACCTCGAATTTCAGATCCATTCCCTTCCTCCCTTGTCACCCATTCCCTTTGGGAAGCTAAGTAATTCAGTATGTGTTGTACATATATAGCTATGCAAAATATTACCATAGTAGATATATTGTACAAGGCTGCTTATAATTTCCTCCCACCCATCCCACCCCCACCTGGTCCATTCCCTACTTGATCCTGCCCCTCTTCTATAGTGGGTACTTCCAACCTCCCTTCCCCCCAAGAATGCTCTTCCATCCATCATCCCTCCTCTCATCCCCCTTCCCCCTATTCTGCTGCAGGTTGAGATATCCCATTTAGTATGTATGTCATTCTCTCCCTGAACCAAATTCAATGAGAATGTGGTTTTGCCTTTTAGCCTTCCTATTCTTCCCCTCCTCTTCAGCCACTTCCCCTTGCTTCTTCTACATGAGATAGCTTACCCTACCCTGTCTCTCCCCATCTCCTCTTGCCACTTTCCTCTCTCACCTCATAATTTCACCCCTTAGGTATCATCCTTTCCCAACAAATTCAACCTATGCCCTCTATCCATGTATAACTGTAAACATATATACACACATTCACATATGTATTCGTGTGACCATACACCCTTCTTTCATTATTTTCATACTGAGAAAGGTTTCATCCGTCACAGTTATTGTTTTTCCATGTAGGAATGTAAATAGGTTAACTTTGATAAGTTCCTTTTGATTTCTTTTCCCTGATTACCTTCTCAGGTAGCTCTTGCTTCTTGTGTCTGGATGTCAAATTTTCTATTCAACTCTGGTTTTTTCCTCAAGAATGCTTGAAAGTCCTCTATTCCACTGAATGACCATATTTTCCCCTGAAACAAAATACTCAGTTTTGCTGGATAGGTGACCCTTGGGTTCATTCCCAGCTCTTTTGCCCTCTGGAATATCATATTCCATGCCCTTCAATCCCTCAGTGTAGAAGCTGCCAGGTCCTGTGCTATTCTGATTGTGTTTCCACAATATTGAAATTGTTTCTTCCTGGCTGCTTGTAGTATTTTCTCATTGATCTGGGGATTCTGGAACCTGGCTATAATATTCCTGGGAGTTTTCTTTTTGGGATCTTTTTCAGGAGGTGATCTGTGGATTCTTTCAACCTCTATTTTGCCCTCTGGATCTAAAACATCAGGGCAGTTTTCCTTGAGAATTTTTTGAAGGGTGATTTCTAGGTTCTTTCTTTGATCATGGCTTTCAGGTAGTCCAATAATTTTTAAATTATCTCTCCTGGATCTATTTTCCAGGTCAGTGGATTTTCCCATGAGATATTTCACATTGCCTTCTAATCTTTCATTTGTTTGGATCTGTTTAACAGCATCTTGATTTCTCATAAAGTCATTAGCTTCCATTTGCTCCAGTCTAACTCTGAAGGAATGAATCTCCTCAGTGAGCTTTTGAGATTCTTCTTCTATCTGGCAAATTCGACTTTTTAAAGCATCCTTCTCCTCATTGCCCTTTTGAGCCTCCTTTGCCATTTGAGTTAGTCTATTTTTTAAGGTGTTGTTTTCCTCAGTCAGGCTGTTGATCTTTATTTCATACTTTTCCTTCATCCTTCTCATTTCTCTTCCCAATTTTTCCTCCACTTCTCTTATTTGATTTTTAAAGTCCTTCTTAAGGTCCTCTATGGCCTGCAACCTGATCATATTTTCCTTTGGTGCTTTTGGAGCTGGATTTCTGACCTCACAGTCCTCTGACTGTTCCATGCTTCGATCCTCTTTGCCCCCAAAATAAGAGTCTAATGTTTCATTTTTCTATTTATTTTGTTTCCTTTGCCTTGGCATGTTGCCACTTAATTACTTGACTTTTGGGCTTGTTTCCACAGTAGAACTCTGCCACCAGACAGGGGAGCTCCTGTCCCAAATGTGTGGGGGGATAACTTTCATTTCTGGCAAGCTGGAAACCCACCCTACAACCTCCACCCCAGACCACAATCCAGATCCAGGGAGGTTAAAGCAAGAGTGATTACCCCCCAAGACTGATTGCTGGATCTCCCTACAGTTCAAAGGCCAGGAGCTGGAGCCGCCACTGAAAACTGCAAAATGGCATGTCTTCTCAGCACTTCTATCCCTGAGGTGAGGAAGCCGACGCGTTTCCCACATACTGGTCCCAAAGTCCATAGGGCACTAACCTCTCACTTTGTCCTAGGCATGTCTGTGTTGACAATTCTGGAATCGCCACAGCTGCTGGTGTTCTGGGGTCCCTCCAGCCGGCTGCTGGCCCAGCCGCCCTGGGGCTAAAACCGAGGCTCACGTGGACATGGGCTCAGCTCTCCGCATGCTGTGCACTGTGCTGCTGGCTCCCAGAGAGCTGCACTGGACCTTCCTGCAGGACTGCTGGGCTGTCCGCAGCGGGAGGTTAGCTTCTCTGTGTCATTCTTTAGGTGCTGGGGCTCCAGAAGTTGTTAAGAGTCCCCTTTTACATAGTTTGTAGGTAATCTGGGGGGAGAAAGCCTTGGGAGTGCTGTTTCTACTCCGCCATCTTGGCTCTGCCCCGAAAGTTAGATTTCTATACATAACTGATTATGTTATTCCCTCTTTGAGCCAAATCTGATGAGAGCAAGGTTCAAACAATGCTCATCTCCTTCCCTTCTTTCCCTCTCCAATAATAGGTTTTCCATTTGGGGCTTTTGGTGCAGGATTTCTGAACTCACAGTCCTCCTCCTGTTCCATGCTTTGATCCTCTTTGCCCCCCAAAATAGGAGTCTAATGTTGAATTGTTCTGTTTATTTTGTTTCTTTTGCCTAGGCATGTTGCCACTTAATTACTTGCCTTTTGGGCTTGTTGCCACAGTAGGACTCTGCCACCAGCCAGGGGAGCTTCTGTCCCAAATGCTGGGGTTTACTCATTTTCCAGAGGTATTAGTTGGGTGGCCTCTCTGAAGCCTCCACAAGCTCTGGCAAGCTTGTCACACACCCTAAGACCTCCCCCCCAGATTGCAATCCAGATCCAAGAAGGGTAAAGCAAGAGCAATTACCCCCTAGACTGATAGCCGGATCCCCCTACAGTTCATAGGCCAGGAGGTGAAGCTGCAACACAGCAATGTGGCATAAGCTGTGCTAGGTCCTCAGTGGCTTCCCGCCCACAGGGGAAAGAGACCACATGCTTTCCCAACCAGTCCCAAAGTCCACAGGTCTCTGACCTCTCACTTTGTCCTAGGCATATATGTGTTGATAATTCTGGAAATGCCAAAGCTGCTAGTGTTCTGGGGTCCCTCCAGCTGGCTGCTGGTCCAGCCATCCTGTGGTTAAAACCTCTGACTCACAGGGACCTGGGCTGGGCTCCCAGAGTGCTGTTCTGGCCATTCCCTCCTGGGCTTCCAGGCTGTCCTCAGTGGGAGCTTAGCTTCTCTGTGTCATTTTGTGGGTTCTGGAGCTCCAGAGGTCATTCAGAGTCCCCCTTTTACATAATTTTGAAGTGGGGTGGGTAAGAGCTCCAAGGAAGTGCTGTTTCTACCCCTCCCTCTTGACTCTGCCAGGTTTTTGTTCCTTTTCATGTGATATAATTTACTTTTGTCTGTCTCCTTTTTTTCTCTTCTCCCAGTACAATCCATTTCACCACTTAATTAGGTTTTTTAGAAATCATACTTGAAAGTCAACTTATACTTGTTTCCCCTGTCTGGGGTATATAAAAAGGTATATCCTTTAAAATGTTGTAATAACAATATAGTTCTCAAGAGTTAGAAGTTTCATCTTCCCTTGCAGGGATGGAAACAGTTTGCTCTTACTAATAACACTTTTTTTCTTTCCTCTTTTTCTTTTTATGCTTCTTTTCAGTCTTCTATTTGAAAGTCATATTTTCTATTGAACTCTGGTCTTTTCAACAAGAAGCTTTGGAAGTCCACTGTTTCCTACCATGAAAGACTATGCTCACTTTCACTGGGTAGTTGATTCTTGGTTATAATCAAAGCTCCTTTGCCGTATGGAATAGCATGTATTCCACAGCCTCTGATCTTTTAATGTACAAACTACAAGGTCCTATGTAATCCTGACTGTGGTTCCATGATATTTGAATTGTTTCTTTCTGACTGTTTGCTATATTTTCTCTTTGACTTGGCAATTTTGGAATTTGGCTACAATATTCCTTGGTGTTTTCAATTTGGGATCTCTTTCAGGAGGTGATTGATGGGTTCTTTTGAAGACTATCTTACCTTCTAGTTCTA
>WOXC01005032.1:0-50972 GCA_011680675.1 Gymnobelideus leadbeateri | reverse complement strand
TTGCTGATGCAATAGGAAGGAGTGGAACAGGGAGGAGCTAATAACCACATATAAGAAAAAGCCAAAGCTGGGAAAAAGCAGAACTGAGAAGAGAACTCTTGTGGTGGAAGAGTTGAGAACAAGAAAACTTGTGGTATCTCAGCACTCTATGGTTGTCTGTTCTGTCTGTGTTGATTTTTGCTTATGATACTTTGTACAGAAGCCCTGAGACCTTGCCAGAAGCCCTGAAAGAGGATTTTCTGGTTGTCTGCTTACAGAAGTTCTGGAAGAGGGTTTTGGCGGTCCTGGGACTATACTGATGATGTGTTGACCTCTAGGACCTTGTTTGTGGGTCTGTGTTGATTTCTATGCTGATGATTTGTGTTGACTTCTGGGACTTTGTGTGTCTGTCTTGATTTCACAGTCAGATAGTGAATTGATGATGGTACCAGCAATGTATATGAATGTTTGTTTGTTTTGTTTGTTTGTTTGTTTGTTTGTTTTTTGCCTCTGTTAAGCTTTGTCTTCCCAGAAATATAAACTGTAAAGGACTTGAGGTGAACTGGACACTTTAAGCTTCAAAATAGAATGGGAACTGGACAAGGAGCTGGATGAGGAACTGGATGAGGAACTGGGTGAGGAGCTGGACAGGACCTGACAGACAACTACCTTTGAACCCAGGTGACATTTGGGTGGATACAGGCAGGAGCTGGGACAATGGAAGAGGACCATGGAATCTGAGAGCCAGCCTCGTGTCAAAATGAAAATATCTCTCCTGGCTTACTTAATTTTGACTGAGAAGATCATAATTTACTGCAACCTAGGGGCGGCATATTTTGACCTTTGTATTTTGTGCCCTCCTTAAAGATGATTGTGTTAAGGACTTACTGAATGATAGCTTTTGATTAAAACCATGTGGCCAATTTGCTGAAAATTATTTGGCCACTTTAGTAATAACTTTTTTATGTTATAACATTGTGAATGCTGTATTTTGGTTTCTGTGAATATTTTGCTTTAATTTCCAGCTGAATAAATAGAGTTCACTATACTATGTAAACAGAAGTTTAAAGCTGTTCACAGCAGCAGTCCTCTGGAAGGCTGCTTGTGCTTGGCTTTATACTGGTCCTGGATATTTTTTCCTTAAGGAGTTCATTAATGGCTTTTTCAATTTCTTTTTTCTGAAATGAGGTTATTTAAGTATTTTATTTACTCTTCTGTTAATCTGGGTAATTTATATTTTTGTAAATATTCATTAATTTGCTTGCATTATTTAATTTATTAGTATACAGTTCTGCAAAATAGTGTATAAATATTATTTTCTTTTCCTCTTCATTGATATTGAATTCACCCTTTTCATTTTTGATACTGGTAATTTGGTTTTCTTCTTTAAAAAATCAAATTAACCAAAGTTTTATCTATTGTATTGGTTTTCTCATAAAACCATCTCAGTTTTATTTATTACTTCAATATTAATCTCTCCTTTGATTTTCAGAATTTTTAATTTTTTTATTTAATTGGGCATCTGTAATTTGTACTTTTCCTAGCTTTTGTATCTGCATGCCCAATTTAGTGGTTTACTCTTTATTTTATTTATGTAATAATTTTTTTTTTTTTTAAGCAATTGGGGTTAAGTAACTTGCTCAAGGTTACACGGCTAGTCATTTGATTTATGCGTGGGTGCTCATTTTCTGAGGCCGGATCTGATCTCGGGTCATCCAAACTCCGAGGCCGGCGCCCTTACTCACTGCGCCACCTAGCTGCCCCCTTAGGGCAATTGGGGTTAAGTAACTTGCCCAAGGTTACACGGCTAGGTTTTTGTTTGTGCGGATTAAGTGTCGGAGGCCGGCTCTGAACTCAGGTCCTTCTGATTCCAGGGCCGGTGCTCTATTCACTGTGCCACCTAGCCGCCCCATATTTATGTAATAATTTACAGACATAAAATTTCCCCTAAGAACTGCTTTGTCTGCACCCCATCAGTTTTGGCATATTTTCTTATTATTGTTATTCTCTTTGATGAAATTATTGATTGTTTCTATGAGTTGTTGTTTGTCCACTCATTCTTTAGGATTAGATTATATAGTTTCCAATTCATCTTTAGTTTATCTTTCTATGACCCTTTATTACATGTAATTTTCTTTGCATTATGATTTGAAAGGATGCAATTAATATTTCTGTCTTTCTGCATTTAATTTTGAAGTTTTTATGCTCTAGTTCAGATGTGTGGAAACTGGGGCCTCAAGGTTCATGTGGTATTGTAAGTCTTTGGGTGTAGCCTTTTGACTATATCCAATTTTATAGAAGAAATCCTTTTATTAAAGGAATTTTTTTTTCTTTTAAGTTTAGATTCAGTCAAAAGACTGCACTTGAGAACATAGAAGGTGACGTATAGACTCAAGGCCACAGGTTTCCCACTCCCATTGTCCTAGTATGTGGTCAAATTTTGTAGGTGCCATGTAACACTGAGGAAAAAATATATATATTCATTTCTATAGCCATTCAACTTTCTCCAGAGGTCTATCATGTGCAACTTTTAAAATTTTATTTTAGGCTCAAATGCCAGAATACAAATTCAGAATAGAGAAAAGAAACATAAACATATCATAAACTTATATATTAGAGCTCAAAAACTAAGAAAGGGGGGAAATATGTCATGTGCATAGTAGAACATGAGATGATTCAAAATATGTAACAATAAATTTTCATTTCAGAAAAGATTGTATGATAAATAACACACTTTGTGTTGAGAACTATTCATCTTTTATTTGCTTCCCTGTAAGTTTTCTTTTTTCTACTCTGTGCACTTATTTCCTGTATTCTATTTTTTCCTCCCCCCCCTCCAAATGCTATGGTTAAATTTGACATGTTTCTATACAACTACAGATATATACATACACATATACATATATACATACATATATAGAAATATA
Organism: Gymnobelideus leadbeateri; assembly: GCA_011680675.1. NCBI lineage: Eukaryota > Metazoa > Chordata > Mammalia > Diprotodontia > Petauridae > Gymnobelideus > Gymnobelideus leadbeateri. The sequence continues at coordinate 48,066 of WOXC01005032.1, read as the reverse complement.
CTTTCCTAATCAAATTCTTTGTTTTTATGTTTGTGCATATGTCTTGTTTCCAATCCCTCCTGCCTCTTCTACTTTACTTTTACCTTCTACCTTGCCCTCCTATTACTTGCATAGCCACCTCCAAGGAGTCCTCCCCTATCCTACTATTCCCATAAATCTAAACACCCTTCAATACCCCCTTTACCTATTCCCTTACCCTCCATTCTATAGATCCCTCCCTTTTGCACTCCTCCCTCCCTATGCCCTACCATTTTATTTCTTTTTAATTTAGAAGACTCTTATACTCTTTAAATATATATATAGTTCCTTCTTAAACACATCACCAATGAAAGTAGTTTACCAGAACAACCACCCCTTTTCCCTCATCTAATTCTGCTGCTTTGGTTCTCCCTATTGTACCTTATGTAAAATAGTTTCTCTTTTTAGTTGTTGCTAAATGGATTTACTTTTTAAATTCATATCAATCTCAGGTTTTCCCAATCTTTTTTTTTTTTTGCTTTTTTGGAGGGCAATTGGGGTTAAGTAATTTGCCCAAGGCCACACTGCTAGATTTTTATTTGTGTGTGCGTTAAGTGTCTGAGGCCAGATCCAAACTCAGGTCCTTCTGACTCCAGGGCCGACGCTCTACTCACTGTGCCACCTATGAGCTACCCAATTATTAATAAAAATCTTAAACATACATTTTACCTCTATAAAAGGTAAATATTCTCTCCTTATTGAATCTCTTATAATGAGTCTTTGGTACATGCCTTGTATTTCTCTTGGCTATTGGATGTCAAATCTTCTACTAAATTCAAGTTGTTTTTATTTTTTAAACAAAGACTTGAAAGCCTGACCCTTGATCAAATATCCACTTTTTTTTCATTCCAGATTATTATTAACTTTGATTGGTAAGATATTGTTGGTTGGAACCATTTTTTTTATTTCACTATATAATTTTCCAAGACCTGAAGTACTTTAATGTCTCTGCTACTATGTCTTGTGTGATTCTAATTGTGGCTTTATCATACTTAAATTGCTTTATTTTCCAGTTGCTTCTAATATTTTAATCATTGAGGAAGGAGTTTTGAATATAATATTCCTATGACTTTTCCTAATACGATCTCTTTCAAGTGGTGATTTATGGATTTTTTTTCTATTTCTATTTTCCCCTTTGTTCTAATACTTCAGTACAACTTTCTTTCATTATTTCTTATATTATTGTAAAAATATTTTTTCTGATCGTAACTTTCAATTAGTCCAATTATTTTGATGTTTTCTCTTCTTTATCTATTCTTCAAATCTGTTTTTTTCCTTATAAAATGTTTCACTTTCTCTTCTTTTTTTCATTACTTTTGTTTTGTTTAATTATTTCTTGATCTCTTATAATATCACTGGTTTCAGCTTCCCCAATTCTAATATTCAAGGTATCAATGTCTTTCTTCAGATTCTGGATCTCCTTTTCTATTTGGCTGAATTTCTTTTCATAATCTTCTCATTTTTCTTTGATTATTCTTTTTTTCCCCTTCATCTCTGTAATTTGATCATGTTTTGTTTTTGTTTCTTTTTTGGTGTTTTTGTTTGTTTGTTTTTTGGAGGGTGAGGGAGGCAAAGCAAATAGGGTTAAGTGTCTTACCCAAGGTCACACAGCTAATTAAGTGTCAAGTATCTCAGGGCATATTTGAACTCAGCTCCTCCTGACTCCAGCGCTTAAGCTCTATTCACCACACCACCTAGTTGCCCCTGTCATTTTATTTTTAAATTCTTTTTATAAGATCTTCCATGAATTCTTTTCAGGCAGGTGACCATTTGACATTACTCTTTTGGGGTTTCATTACTTCAATATCCTCCTCTGAAAATGAACCCTGGTCTTCTCTATTCCAGTAATAGTTTTCTATGGTTGAATTCTTTATCCTCTTCCTGTGAATTTCTTGTGGTAATAGCTTAATTTTTGTAATCACCTCTAACTCAAGGGTATGGTGGCTGGTGCCTCTGGCCCCAGATCTTTGGTTCTCCCCTCTAGCCTTGAACCAAAGCCAAACTTCCAACCTCCAGTAAGTCCTCACATCTAGGGGCTTTCTGCCCCACTGCTTCTATAATCAAGAAGCATATGTTGGTTCATTTTCAATCCCACTGCTCTTCACAGCATGGCTAGATCTGACCTTCTTTATCAGCAGAGGTTCCCTTGACCTTCCCTGGCTCAAACACCCAACTCCACTCACTATCCCGGGGGTAAAATTGTCTGTGACTGGGGCTGAGGCAGCCTTTCAAACCAACTAACACAAACTCTCAGACCAACTAACACCAGGGCTTTCATTTCACTGATTAAGTAGCTTGCTGCTTATTCTTAAATCAGACCATAGCCTGGAGGTGTTTACTCTTCATAGGGACTCAACCTGGTCCTGGGATTTTTCTTCTGATCTTCTAGAGTGGTCCCAGGAAGATCCCTGTTGTGCCCCTATTCTTATTATTTTTACCGGCATTTTGCTTACACTAAGGTGCTGTTGTATCTCTTTTGTGGGGAAAATCTTGAGAGCTTGGATCTGCTCTGTCATCTTCTCAGAATCCTCTCTCATATGCAACTTTTTAAAAATTCTATTTACCTCCTTAACTTCTTTCTTGTTTATTTTGTGGTTTGATGTATCTTGTTCTTAGAGGGGGAGGTTGATGTCCCCAAGTAGTAAAGTTTTACTGTCTATTTCTTCCTGCAACTCACTTAAATTCTCCTCTAAAAATCTGGATGCTATACCAAATGGTGCATATAAATTCAGTATTGATATTTCTTCATTGTCTCTGTTACCTTTTAGCAAAATATACTTTACTTACTAATATATTTTAATTAGATCTACTTTTACTTTTGCTTTGTCTGAGATAAGGACTAATACCCCCTTTTCTTTATTCAGCTGAAGCATAATATATTCTGTTCCAGTCTCTTACCTTTATTCTTTGTGTATCTCTCAGCTTCAAATGTGTTTCTTTTAAACAACATATCGAATGATTTTGGCTTTTAATCCACTCTGCTATCCACTTCCATTTTAGGGGATAGTTCATTCCATTCACATTTACAGTTATGATTATTAACTGTATATTTACTTCCATCCTATTTCCTACACCCACATATACTTTTTTTCTCTCCTTTCACCCTGTCCCTCTTAACCAGTGCTTTGCTTCTGACCATTGCTTCCTTCAAGCTGCCCTTTCTTCTATCCATTTCCCTCCCTTTTCTTTCCCTTTTCCCCACCTATGTCCCTATCGAGTGAGACAAATTTCTATGGCTAAATGAATATGTCTTTTCTTCCTTCTTTGAGCCAAATCTGATGAGAGTAAGGTTCAAACAATATTCACCCCACCCTCTTCTTTCCCTCTAGTTTAATATGTTTTTGGTGTCTTTTCATGTGATGTATTTTACCCTATTCTGCCTCCACACTTCATCTTCTTCCAGGACTTTCCTTTTTTCTACCCCTTATTTTTTAAATATTATCACATCAAAGTCAAATTATACTCACATCCACTCTATGAATATCCCTTCTATCTGACCTAATAGAGATACAGTCTTCCAGAGTTACAAGTATCATCTTCCCATGTAGAGGATTAAACAGTGTATCCTTATTTAACAATGTGGATTTTTCTTTTATTTTCTGTTTACCTTTCTATGCTTCTTTTGAGTCATGTATTTGAGGATAAAATTTTCCATTTAGATCTTATCTTTTCATCAGGAAAATGTGAAAATCCCACATTTGGTTGAATATTCATCTTTTCCCTTGAAAGATTATGCTCAACTTTGCTGAGCTGTTGACTGTCAGTTGTAATCCAAGCTCTTTTGCCTTTTAGAATATAATGTTCCAAGTCCTTGATTCAGGACTTCAAGGTAGAAGCTGTTAAGTCCTGTGTAAGTATGACTGTGGCTCCTTGATATTTGAATAATTTCTTTCTGGGTGCTTGCAGTACTTTTTCCTTGACTTGATAGTTCAGAAATTTGACCTCGATATTTCTAGGAGAATTCATTTTGAGAACTCTTTTGGGAGTTAATTGGTGCATTCTTTTAATGATTATTTTGCTCTCCTGATCTAGGATATCAGGACAGTTTGACTTAATATTTTCTTGAAAGATGCTTCTCAGGGCCTATTTTTTGTAATTAGGGTTTATAGGTAGACCAATAATTCTTAAATAATCTCTCTTAGATCTATTTTCCAGGTCATGTATTTTATATTTTCTTCCTTTTTTATTCTTTTATTTATTTGACTGATTCTTGATGACCATTACTTTCTATTTGCCCATTCTAAATTTTTTCCCCAGAAATTACTTATTTTTAGTTTTCCACATTCATTTCCACAAGAATTTGAGTTCAACATTTTCTTCCCATTTATTCCCTACCTCCCCAAAATGGCAAGAATACTCATTGCCCCTTCCCCCAGTCTGCCCTATCTTCTCTATCCTCCCTCCCTACCACTTATCCCTTGCTCCCTAACTTTCTTGTAGGGCAAGGTGGATTTATATACCCCATGCCTATATATCTTATTTCCAAGTTGCATGTAAAAACAAATTTTAACATTTGTTTTTAAAACATTGAGTTGCATATTCTTTTCCTTCTTTCTTCCTCACTTCCTCCAACCCCCTTGAGAAGACAAGCAATTCAATATAGGTTATACCTGTGTGATTATGGGAAATATTTCCATAGTAGTCATATTGTGAAAGACTAACTATATTTCCCTCCATCCTATTCCACACCCCATTTTTTCTATTTTCTCCTTTGATCTTGTCCCTTTTCAAAAGTCTTTGCTATTGACTATTCTTTCCCCCAATCTGCCCTTCCTTCTATCATCCCCACTCCCCCAAAAAATTTCCTGTAGGGTAAGAAACACCATTGAATGTGTATCTTAGTCACACCTTAAGCAAAATCCAATAAGAGTAAGGTTGACTCATTCCCTTTTACCTCCCTGCTTTTCCCTTACATTGTAACTGCTTTCTCTTGCCTCATTTATATGAGATAATTTACCCCATTCTATCTCTCCCTTTCTCCTTGTCCCAATATATTTCTCTCACCCCTAAATTTTATTTTTAGATATGATCTCTTTGGTTTTAAGAGTAATTATCTTATTTTTTTTTCTTTTTGCAGGGCAATTGGCAGTTAAGTAACTTGCCCAAGGTCACACGGCTAGGTTTTTTTGCTTGTGTGTGTTAAGTGTCTGAGGCCAGATCCGAACTCGGGTACTTCCTACTCCAGGGCCGGTGCTCTACTCACTGCGCTACCTAGCTGCTCTGATATGATCTCTTTATATTCAACTCACCCTGAGCCCTCTGTCCATATGTACATATACACAAATATAAACAAATACCCATATACACACATATACACATACATATATCCATATACAAACATATATAGATATATTACACATATATACATACAAACATGCATGCACACACACATACACATACACACACATATTCCCTTTAACTATCCTAACACTGAGAAATGTCTCATGAGTTACAAATATCATCTGTCCATATAGTAATGTAAATAGTTCAGCTTTAATAAGTTCCTTATGATTTCTTTTTCCTCTTTCCTTTGTCATTCTTCTCTTGATTATTGTATTTGAGAGTCAGATGTTCTGTTCAGCTCTGGTCTTTCCATCAAAAATGCTTGAAAATCCTCTCTTTCACTGAATATTCATGTTTTTCCCCTAAGTATTATACTCAGTTTTTGCTGGGTAGGTTATTCTTGGTTTTAATCCTACCTTCTTTGACTCCCAGAATATAGTATTCCAAACCCTCCAATCCCTTAATGTTAAAGTTGATAGATTTTGTGTTATACCGACTCTGTTTCCACAATACTTGAATTGTTTCTTCCTGACTACTTGTTTTATTTTCCCCTTTATCTAGGAACTCTGGAATTTGCCTATAATATTCCTAGGAGTTTTCTTTTTGCAATCTTTTTCAAGAGGTGACTGGTGGATTCCTACAATTTCTATTTTACCCACTGGTTTTAGAATATTAGGGAAGTTTTCCTTTATAATTTCTAGAAAGATGTTATCTAGGCTCTTTTGTAATCATGGCTCAGGTAGTCCAATGAGTTTTAAATGATCTTTCTTGGATCTGTTTTCAAGGTCAGTGGTTTTTCCAATGACATATTTCACATTGTCTTCATTTTTTCCATTCTTTTAGATCTGTTTTCTAATATCTTTATTGCTCATAAAGTCATTAGCTTTCATTTACTCCATTCTAATTTTGATTCAATTATTTTCTTCAGTGAACCTTTGGACCTATTTTTCCATCTGGCCAATTCTGCTTTGTAAGGTATTCTTCTCCTTATTGGCTTTTTGGATCTCTTTTGCCATTTGAGTTAATCTATTTTTAAAGAATTGGGGTAAAGTAACTTGCTCAAGGTTACACAGCCAGTCGTTATTTATGTGTGGGTGCTCATTTTCTGAGGTCAGGACCAATCCTGGGTTATCCCAACTCCGGCACCAGCATTCTTACTCACTGCACCAACTATCCACCCTGTGTTAGTCTATTTTCTAAGGCATTATTTCCTTCAGTATTTTGGGTCTCCTTTAGCAAACTATTTACTTATTTTTCATGATTTTCTTGCTTCACTCTCTTTTCTCTTTCCAATTTTCCTTTACTTCTCTTACTTGATTTTCAAAATCCTTTTTGTGCTTCTCTATGTCTTGTGATCATTTTTTTTCGTGGAGGCTTTTGATACAGAAGTTTTAACTTGGTTATCATCTTTCTGGTTATATTATTTGTTCTTCTTTGTCACCAAAGAAAAAATCTACCATCTGATTTTTTTCCCTCTGTTTGTTCATTTTCCCAACTAATTTCTTTGAAGACTCTTCATCCAAAGTGGAGAGTTTTCTGTCCTAAATTTCTGGGGTTTTGTGCAGCTATTGTGAGAGCTACTTCTAGGAACCTGTGAATTTTCAGTTCTTCTTAAGGTAGTATGATCAAAGGAGAAGTGTTTATTCCTCCCACTGTCTGTTCTCTTGTTTCTGAGTGACCACAGGAACACTTTTTCTGACTCATAACTGTAAGGAGGCTTCCTTCTCTATTGCTGCCAAAAAGTTATACCACAATAGTGCTCCTCCTCACCCCAGGACCACTACCCAAAACTGCAACACAGATCCAAGCAGGTCAAAGAAAGAGTAATTGCCCTCTGCTCAGCCACTTGATTTCCCCAACCTTCTTTGAATCTGGAGCTCTAAAAGAAACCACTACTACTACTGCTGCTGCTGCTACCACCTCAACCACCTCCTCTGTCCTGGTCTGGGTCTGGAGAATACTCTACTCTCACCTAGGTCCAACAGAGTTTCCCTACTGACCTTTTACTTTGTCTTTGGTGATTGTGAGTTGAGAAGTCTGGAAACTACCACACCTGCCAGTGATTCAGTCCCCTGGGGTCTCTTCTGGTCCAGTCTATACCAGCATGACTCTCCCAGTACTGTATTCCACTCTCAGCCTGGTTAGATAGACCCTTCCTGTGGGCCTGTCAGGCTGTGTTGAGTTGGAGCTGTGTTTCACTCTCTCATTTTGTGGTTTCTGTAGCTCAAAATTTGTTTAGAATTATGTTTACAGGTATTTGGAGGTGATTTGGAGATGACCTAAAGCAAGCTCCTGCTTTTACTGTGCCACCTTGACACCAACTCCCACCCATTCTAATTTTTAATGAATTATTTTCTTCATTTACCTTTTGTACCACCTTCTCTATTTGGCCAATTCCATTCTTAAGGAATTATTTTCCTCAGTACATTTTGGTTTTCCATTTGGCCAACTGTATTTTTTATGGAATTGTTTTCTTTCTTACTTCTTTTACTAATTCATGTTTTGTGTCTACATCAATAGCAGTACTCCTCTCTTTTTCTGTACTTACAATTCCTGCAGGCAATGGGAGTAATGAAATCCTAGAGAAAAGTGGATAGTGCTTTTTACTCTATTTTTTTTTTACTAAATTAATTATTTTTAGTTTTCAACATTCACTTCCCTAAGTTTTAAATTTTCTCCCCCTCCCTCCTCAATATAGCTTGCAATCTGATATGAGCTCTGCACATATATTCCTATCAAACACCTTTTCTCATTAACCATGTTGCATAAAATAATTATAATTAATGGGAAAAATCACGAGAAAGGTAAAAAGAAAATAAAAAAGAAAATAATCTGCTTCATTGTGCATTCTGAATCCATAGTTCTTTCTCTGGATGCGGCTGGCATTTTCCATCATGTGTTCTTTGGAATTGTTTTAGGTCCTTGCATTGCTGAGAAATCAATCCTCACACACTGTGGCTGTTACTGTGTACAATGTTCTTCTGGTTCTGCTGCCCTCACTCAGCATCAGTTCATATATGACTTTCCAAGTTTCTCTGAAAGCTGCCTGCACACCATTTCTTATAGCACAATAGTATTCCAGGAATTTTCTTCAATTTTTGTTCTTCTTTTTCCAAGCTGATGACTCTTTCATATCTTTCATATCTTTTTTTCTTCTACCTCTTTTATTCGATTTTTAGAATCATTTTTAATCTCTTTTAAGAATGGGTTTGGGGTTTGAAGCCAATTCAGATTCCCCTTTGATGTTTCACATGTAGGCATTTTGAAAATGTTGTCCTTTTGCAAGTTTGTGTTTTGATCTTTCCTGTGGCCACATATCCTTCCATGGTTAGGTCTCATTTCTATTTTTTTGTTAACTTTTTAGCCTATTTTGTGACTTTCAAAGCTGAACTCTACTCCTGGGACACAGGGGGAAATATCCTAAGTTTCTTGTCCTAGGAGCCAGAGGACTGGTCACTGGCTTTCTGCTCTGTAGCCTCAGGTGTTGGTGATTTGCTCTCTGCAATTCTGTGGCCCAACCTATTTGTACCTGTTGTTCCCTGGTTTCTGAGCCATTAAATTTGCCTTCTGTGCTGCAGCTGGAGGCCTTGCATGTGGACTTTTGAGCTAGAACCATGAGGCCTCAGTTGCTGATCTGTGCTGTGGCTAAGGGACTCCCATGGTCTGGCCAGGCACTGTCATCTGGGCTGGGCTGCACTACACTCCTATCCAAGTGAGACAGACCTTCCCTGAAGTTCCTATAAGTAATCTTAAGCTAGAAAATTATTTCACTCCATCTTTTTGAAGGTTCTGTTGCCCCAGAGTCTATTTAGAAGCTTGATTTAACATTGTTTCTCAGGGAAACTAAGGAGAGCTCAGGCAACTCCCTGTCTTTTCTCCACCATCTTGGCTCTACCACTGGATTATCTACTTTTTTTTTTTTATTGTTTGGAACTTATCTCTTCCTCTCAATTCTCAGGACCAATACCTTAATGCTAGCACTTATTATTACCCATTTGGACTGGTGAGATAATCTACTAATAGATCTTCCTATCTTTGTTGTCGTCGTCGTCGTTGTTGTTGTTGTTGTTGTTGTTGTTGTGTGTGTGTTAATGACATTATTAGGATAATCTTTAACATGCATAAATCTGGTCAAATAAATCCTTTGCTCAAAATTTTTCTGTGGTTCTCTTATGTCTACCAAGAAAAGTTCAGATTTATTTGCTCAACATTCAAGGCATTTGATCTGATGACACTCTGTTTTTCAACTTTATCTCATATTACTACCCTACATAGATTTTATATTTGAGGTTTTAAAGAGTTCTTAACTTGGGAGCCATGAAACTGGCTTTAAAAATATTTTGCTGACCATATTTCAATATAATTGTTTCCTTTGTAAACCTATGGATTTTATTTTAAGCATTTAAAAACATTATTCTGAGGAGTAAGTACATATGTTTCATAAGACTGCTCAGAATCTTAGGAGTCCATGACACAAAAAAAGTTAACACAAAGTTAAAATGTTCTCTTTTCTCTTGAGCACACCATTTCTTATCCCTTCTCCTTTACATGCAGCTGTCTAGGTCTGGAAAGTCCCCACAACCACCACCACCACCCCTTCATCTGTTGAATGTATAGCCACACTTCAAATTTGAACTCAAGTTCTTTCTCCTCAGGAAGCCTTTCTTGATCCTACATGTTGAGAATGACTTCCCCCCTTCAGATTCTTTATATCCTATATCCTTCATGCTCTTACTTTGTGGCTGTTCAGTCATTTTAATCATAGCTGACTCTTTGTGACCCCATGTAACAACAAGCCCCCAGGATACTGGTGGTTGCCAACAAAGTTTCCTAGATCTGCTTTTTTAAAGGAAAGCAACTCAAAATGGGTTAACAATCTTACTTTAATCAAACATATGTCATTTACCTAGTTCATGGGAAAATGTCAGCACCCTGAACTTCAGAGTATACAGACAAGTTGCAAGCATAAGTTACAAAAAGACAGAGAAACATTTCAGGAGATAGGCCACCAACTGTCTGACTATTACATCCATACCTAGTCAGTTACCAGAGATGGAAGAATCAACATCTGGGTTTTCAGAGCCAGGGGGCTCAACGGCTGCCCAGAGTCTCATTTGGTCAAATCACACAACATTATCAAAGTGAGCCCTCTGGATTATCTACTTTAAAAAAAGAAAATGAAGATTAAAAAAAAAAAAAGAAACAGGCATCCTAATATATGAGAAGGTACAAAAGAGTGAGATCTGCACTGGTGGAATGATGAAATCATGAGTATAAATACCTAGTCAATCTGAACTTGCATACAAATAATAAAGATAAATTTCACTTTAGTATGTTGTTCAATATAGTCCTAATATCTAACTTACTGACCTTGTAATATACTAATGAGAATTATGCAATAGATTATAATCAAATCATTAAATCTCAGAACTACAAAAACTTTAGAAGTCATCTAATTGAAATTTTACCAAAAATGGAACCTCATTTACAATATTTATTTCCAGTAAATAATTATTTTGCTTCCTCCATTAGTAGGGACCTCATTGCTTTTCAATGCAGTCCATTCCACATTTTGACCAGCCTTAATTATAAGGAAACTTTTACTTATATGCAATTGAATTTAGCTTCCCTGTGATCTTTTTCATTGCTCTGATTTCTGTCTTCTGACTTTAAAAAAATGCCCATATAATGTCTATTCAACTATTTAAAGACAACATTCATGTCCATCCTGAGGTTTTTATTTTTTTTCCCAGGCTAAATTTTTTTTCAGTTCCTTGATCTTCTTATAGAATAGACTTTAATTCCATATTCAATATAAATATCTTCCTTTGGATTTTCCACAACATCAATAGCCTTCCTAAAATGCAATACCTATCAAAAATCACAATAATTTAGATATAGTCTCCCCAAAGACAAAATATTGTGGGAATTTTGACTCTATAATTCTAGATATCAATTTTATTAGCATAACTCAATCTATTTCCTGCTTTTTTTTAAAGCTCTATTAATTTTTGGCATTCAATAGTTGTGATATTTTGGCTTTGTACCATTCTCAAACTATGTGTATATACACACATATACATGCATATCTGTAATACATATATGTACATATATACATATTTGTATATATACAGACATATACATTTTATCTAAACTATTGGTAAAACTATTGAATGGTAATAGGTAAAAGATTATTTTGAATCAATTTCATTTAAGTATTCCCTATAAGTTGACATCATTCTATTCAGTATTATTGCTTTTTGAGTTTAATCATCTAACTAATTCTGAGTTTAGATAATTATACTATGATATTAGCCATCTCTCTATATAGAGTCAATAAAGTTATCACAAGATCTTCTGTCAAAATACCAGGTTGAAATTCCTTGTGTTATGTTTATAATATCTAATGATACCAAAGATAAAAAAAATTGAATATATTAAAATTATTTAACTTGACTATCTGATCATGGAGGCTGATGGTGATGACAACTTATCTCTAGAACTTCACAAACCATTTATCATTAGTAATTTAATATTACAATTGATCAAAGAAAAGTTTAGCAGACACTATTTTCAAGAATTTACCAACATATAATTTTTTGAAAATTAGCACAGTATTTACCTGTCTCCAGTCATGTCACAAAAACCTCTCTTCTCAATGACTTTTTTTTTTCACATGAATACTTCTAGTTGTTCAGAAATTGTATCTGCTAGTTCTTTTAGTATTACTTAGTACTGACCCTTTAGGATCATCCCCTTTTCCATATGGCTCAGTAATTGATAGATACACTTATGGATAAATGTTCTGATGCCAGAAAGGGCAATAAAATAATTTTCTTTCAATTAAAATGGTAAAAAACAATAACAACAACAACAAAAAGCAACAACATTTGTATAAAATAGATTTCAGATAAGATTTGAGAGATTATTTTTTTAACAGAAACCATGTTCCTGCACAACTATAAGCACTTCAATTACATTGCAAACAATGTAAGCATGTTTAGAATAGAGATAAAGAAATAACATATTTATTAAAAGTGAAATATATGTATTTAAGAAATTCAGTTCAAAGATATCAAAAGCATTAGAGGACCATCAATAGGTTTTATGATAATGTAGCCCTTTTAAAAATAACTGTTTTATGACTAAAAATGAGAAAGCAAAAATAATAAAATTCATATGAAAATTCTGAAACAACTGATTTTTTTTAAATTATTGATTGCATGGGGGAATTATTAAGAGTTGCTTCCTGGTTAAATGGAAAGTAAGTCATTGTGCATCAGGAGGCTTTTATTTAAGCTTTTTGGGCTCAGGGGTGGGGTGGGAAGGAAAATAAGAAGAAATGAAGGGGTCCTGAAAAACAGCTCTTTCAGAGTTGTAATAGCATAGAAGCTGTCACCTGACAGAAGGCTTTGACTAAGTGATTTTCACTGGTGGGATAAAGGATTTATTTCACTGACGAGCAGCTTCATGAACTGCTACTGACTTTCATTGCCATCTAGAATTGGAGAGAGGTGAAGCTTCTCATAAACCCATTGCTTTTTACTGCTATATATAGAAGGAAAGGAAAAGGAAAAAGAGAAGGAAAAAGAAAGAGGAGAGCAGGCTTTGCACCTTCTTTATATACTGAGCTAGGTAGATGGGTTGCTTTAAATTCTATTCTGATGGGACAATGCAGCATCTGGATTCATGAAGAGCTGACTGAGCTGTACTGTATAGCCCAGAAATTACAAGTCTGATGAGCTTCATAATTCTTTGAAAGAGAAGAATGAAACTAAAACGTGCAAGAAAATTTAGCAGATAAAAAAGTAAATTTGAAAGAAGGCATAAATTATATGCCAGTGAGTGACTGACACAGAAGACAAGGTACTTAAAGATAACTCAAGGATCATAGGTATGATAGAAGAAATATTTTTTTAATCTGAATACCATATTATAGCAAAATATAAAAATAATACTCGACACATTTGAAGAGAAATCATAGACTACTCATTGGTCAAATCCACAGATTGCTTCCAGGAAAACAAACACACACACACACACACACACACACACACACACACACACACACACGTATATGATTGAAACTCCAAGGCGTACAGTGCTTGATTTAACAGTTTCATATGAACCAAAACATTTTGAGAGAAGCCAGAAGAAAGTACCTTGACTATTAAAAAAAAACAGCTCAAATAAATCAGTATTAACTTGAAGTCATGAAAAATCCCAGAATACAATTCAATGGGATATCCCTCAAAACACAGGTGTTCACATTGTAACCCAAAATGAACTATACAGCAAAGCTGATCCTAATAATCAACGAAATAAGATGGATCTTTGCAAAGCTAGTAAGCATGAGGTGAAACCCCAGAATAGCTTTAATTTTAATTTGTCTTGTTCTTTTATTTGATAGTTATGTAATGATTTTTATTCTTATACATTCATATAACTGCAAAAATATTTTTGGATAGTTGATATTTAGTGGACATATTTCTGCAAATTTGTTCCCAACTGTTTTTCCCCTAATTCTAACAACATTGATTTTGTTCACATAAAGCTTTTCAATTTTACTGAAAAAAATTATTTATTTTATCATATATGATCAAGTCTATATTAATTACACTCTAATTTTGTTAGTGCTGAAACATTTATAAAAAATAGTTTCTATCCATTTCAGGTCATATCCATTGTGTACAACTGTACACTCACATACATATCAATGCATCATATACTGTGCCATAATATTACATAAGTGTATAAATATAAATATATATATACATATATCACATATACATTCATATATACTCATGTGAAAATATTCACTTACACATATAAATATGTTTGTGTAATTATATGTATATATGTGCATACAATTACAATGTGTTTGTATGATGAAGAAGAGATTCCAGCCACATAATTAACAAGATAGAAGACTATGGTTTTTTTTTTCCAATCTGCCTGCTCTGCCAAGGTAGCCTTTTAAATTATTACTATTATTGTTGTTATTATTACAATTTCTGTTCTATCCTCCTCCACCCCCATTACTGACCATCTCTGTTTGCTATAGGAATATAAAACAAAGTTTGACTGCAGCCAAGAAGAGTGAGTAACAATCACAAAATGTTGGGGCATTAAGTGCTGTTACTTGGGGAAATAATCAGCAACACTAAGAGTTGCTGGATACTATCGATGGCTGTTTAGTCTATTACATGGTGGCTTTGCTGTGCAGATGATGATATTACTTTCAGGGAGTTGATGCTCATGGCATCTCAGTGGCATCTGAAGGCTCATAATAACCCTGCACATTCATGCTCACCAGTTTTTCATTATTCAGTGATTGGGGAGACTCTCAACTGAGAATGGCATGACTCTTTAAGACAGATACCTGGAATCTTGCCATCTACCTCTTCCTGGTATTTGTCATTGCATTGTCAGGATGAACCAACACTCCAAACTGTCCCAGAAACCATTTGTAGAATTTGAAGCCTAGGTCCTGTTTGATTTTTTTAACTTCTTGATTCATGATAAAAACCTCACTATCTAAATGACTATGATAAAACTCATTCCTACTGGGGTCCCTTCTATCCTCTGAACTTCTTCCTGATGAATCAATTCTTAACAATGTATATTCAGGAGGCTTCATATTTGCCTGAAAATTCATTTAGATGGAGGAAGTATTCCAAGGACATGTGATGGGATGTGTCATCTTTGATAATGACCATCTGCATGGTGATGTCTTTCTTGAACTGAATTTCTAAGATATTGGGACTGTTGTGAGCCTTTGTAGAGTTTTAGCTGATATCAATAAGGTTCTCATCCATGCTCTGTGGGTTCTTGGCAGTAACTGAAACTGTGATTCCATGTTGCTTAGCATATTCTATCGTGTTGGTGCATCCTTTGAATCTGTTGTAGAATTCAAGCATATTTCATGGAGTGTGGTGACCTTAATCTGAGGAGCCAAGTAGTGTCAAATGAGCTTAAGCCAGATGTAATCATTTTCCTTTCCTGTAGCTCAAAGAAAAATGTACTAGGCCCCTTCCTAGTGGGTAATTTCCACCTGTTTGTGTGCAATTTAAGGTCTGACAAGGTAAGTGCCTAGGTAGCATCTTTAGACATATCACTGGCCTGCTCAGTTAGCTATATAAACTACTCCACAAATTCCTTCTTGATAGCCTTCATAATTTTTTTTTCTAGTCCTAAGCTTAAATATCTTCTTCCTGGACTCTTCAAAATCCTCTTTTTGTTCAGTGCTGGCAAAGTAGGCAATAACCAAAATACAGGAAGTGTTCAGACCTCTGCTGTAGGCCAGAACTATTGTGACTCTACTTGACATCTTATAATTGCTTGGTTAGGCTGGAGGAGTTTGACTGGATGGAGAGGAAAGGAGATTGAATTCCATTTTCTCCAACAATCCTTAAGACTTTTCAAACCTTTCCACAACAGAAATTATATGCAAGATATAAAGTCATTTCAGCTGGTGTGATGGTCTAGGAGAGGGGTGGGAACCTGTGGCATTTAAAGTCCTTGTGTGCATCCTTTTGACTGAGTCTAAATTTTATACAACAAATCCTTTTATTAAGGGGATTTGTTGTATGAAATTTGGATTCAGTCAAAGTACTTGAGTACCTAGAGGGCCATATGTGGCCTTGAAGCCACAGGTCTAGGACACTAGGAAATTTAACAAGGTAAAAACCCAATTAAATAACAGCAGTGAGAACTAACTCCTTACATGCTCATCAGGGGCACCTCCTCCAGTACCATTAACATTCAGGGCAGTATAAGATGACCCAAAGACTCAAAAATGAATGAAACTTATAATCCTTCCTAGGTCCCTGTACTACAGAAAACCAAAAGGCAGAAGCTTACTCTGGCTGAAAAACACACACACACACACGTACACACACTTATTACTTGCAATTAGAATTTGTTTTGTCAATGGTATTTTTATCCCCAACATCCAACACAGTACTTTGGCAATTAAGAGGTTCTGGAGAATTATTTGTCAATAGTTTAACACTTGTTAACCACAGTGATTATCATGTCTAATATATCTTTAGCAGATTTCCATCACAATTATATGCATGTAAAATACACATGTACAAAGATATGTACCTATAAATATATAAACTTATAGATATGTATCTATGTTATATGTATCATGAGGTACCCAGGTCGTGCAGTTGAAAGAACAAAGTAGTTAGAGCAAGGAGCTTGGAGTTGAGAAGACATGAGTTCAAACACAGCAAGACAATAATTGTGATACCATGGATAAGAAACAACCTCAACTTCCCTCATTCCCTCAACTTTAAAACACCCGACAGTATTAACGTAAAGATAAAATGAGACAATAAGCACTTAACATATTTTCTGGTACATAAAAGGCATTTAATAAAAGCATATTCAAGTAATATATTCAGTGGGTCTAGCCCCCTCCCCTGAACATGGAAAGTATATTTCCATATCTACATGTTTCTATATCCATATATCTATATTTATCCACCCATTTATCTCTACCTATCTACCTATTTTATAATTAGATATAATAAAGTTCAGATTAAATACACCTATATCCGGTCATTTCTTCTTCCTTCTGCACTTTGAAGGTATTGCTGTTAAATCACTAATTTATAACTTACTATAATTAAAGTACTCCAGGAGACATACATGTAGATGATATGACCCATCACTTTTCTATCATGTGTCTATCTTGGGCTTGTGTAAAAACTTTGGAATTCATAATGGCTTCTCCCTTCTGCCAGGGTCACCATAAAATTCTCTTTCCTTCCATGATATCACTTCTGTTCTTTCACTGATCCTCACCCGAATGTTTTCCATTATGTTTTACTCCAATGATTCAAAAATTTCTTTGTAGAGTACACTATATTCTCTTGACATAAGATATTCTTCGATCTTATCTATTCTTTATTTTATTAAATACATTCCTTTTGAATAGCATTCAACTTTTCATTCTCATATTCAAGTAATAATTCATATTCCACAAAGCCTCACTCTATTTTATGAGATCAACTTTGCCTCTTTTCATTGAGATTCCTGTTTCATAAAAAAATAAGTAAAAACTCTACTCTGTGCATTTCTACATGAATAAGAGTCCTTGTCTTTTATTATTTTTTGACCTTGCTTCTTAAAAGGCATCATACCAATCCACAAAATATCTTACTATCTTGTACCTTTTATTTTATTTTAATAATTTAGAGCAGTAGATGCATGTTTTCTCATCTTTCATTTCTAGTTTGAAAACAGTGATCAGATCTTAAAGTGTGGGAACAAACATTTTAAAGCTGTCTTAATCAGAAGACCTCATTTTCTGGAAAGCAAAGTGTCATTCCTGTCATTAAAAACCTAGTACAGAAATCCAAAACGAGTTTACAGACACTACTTACTTAATACAGATGTTGAAGATTTTTTTCTTCTGAAATTGCTGCTTTCCCTAGTAGATTCATCACCTATACTCTTAAAGTCTTAGTTCCTTATTCAGTATTAGAAACTGTTGTTTTTAGAGGAAAAAAGGCCTAGCAGTACATCTGAGGCCTCTAGATATGTAGCATCATAGAACTGCCAATTGTGCCCTAGGTCTACCTGTTTAATAAGTAGTGTCAGTAGTGTTAGAGCTTTGTTGGTGGATATTAGCCAAAGGGTATGTAGAGTACAGGGCATGAATTCGGGCAATGTTTTAGAGATGCTTCTCATGAGAAATATCTCTAAAACTGCTTCCTGGATTCCTTCTGGAAATATTGGTTATTACTACATGATAACAGAAGTAAGTAAGTTTAACAAATCTTTAGAGGATTTTCATCATGCCCTGTAGAAAGATTGTGATTAAAGTTACATCATCAAGTTGCTAACTTGTTCATCTTTAGGAAAGAGTCATCAACCACTAACCACAACCAATCATCCGTGCTTCCTATTATTGGTAATAGTTGTTCTTTCTACTCCTGGAGCTTCATAAGTTTTGCATGGAGTATAACATTTCATTTCATCCTCAAAGCGTCCAGTTCCACCCTTGATGGGAAGAACTTCAAACTTTTATATAGGTCCAAAATATCTGTGACTCTTCTTCCCTTCCTTTTCTGTGTCTCACTGTTGCAAACACGAATATTCTTATACAGACTGGATTCCCCAGTTTATTCTTGGGTTCTCTTTCCTCTTTTTTTTTCTTTAAGTATTTTTATATTATTTAAAAGAACACTTTATTCAACTTGATAAATACAAAGAATTAAAAGTATTCTTCAACACTTCCATCATATTCTTTAGTTGGATAAGCAAGTCAATTTTCATGCACATAGAATAATACAAGTCAAGAAGAATTTATTAAGCATCTGTTAGTTTCCATGCACTTTGCTAAGTGCTGGGGAAACAAGTAACAGGGAATAATAATCTCTTCTCTCAAGAAGTTCACAGTCCAACGGGGGAGAGAATAAGCAACCAAATATATAAAATAAGATATAAACAACATAAACTGGAGATAATCTCAGAAGGCAGACTCAGGCTTCAGGAAAAGCTTTTTTTTTCCTATAATGTAGTTTTACCTAGGACCTGAAGGAGTTCAGGGAAGTGAGATGGGAATGAAGAAACAAAGAATTTCAGCCATGTGGAGTGGGTCAGTTAGTGAAAATTCAGTTAGGTGACCAAATATTTTGTCCCAGAAACAAGATTATATGACAGGGACTAGAATGTCAGAGTGGTTGAAAGGAAAGAAGGAACAGATTATTCAGGTTTTTAAAATTTAACAGAGAATTTTATAATATATAATAGTAATATAATGTTCATAGGGAATGAAAGAGTTTAATGAATGTGGGTGTTGCAGTGACATGGTCAGAATTGTGCTTTAGAATAGGATAGTTGAGTGGAGGAGAAACTGCAGTAGAGAGATACTTTACACAGGGATGCCAACTAGTAGGCTTTTGCAGTAATTTAGCCACGAATGATGAGGACATGAATTAGGGTGTTGGCAGATCTAGAGGAGAGAAGGGAAATGTTACAAAGGTAGAATTGCTAGAAAAACAGACTGGCTATGGGAGGGGGTCATAAGTGTGTGAGCTATTATAATAAATACAAACAAAATACTTAACAGATCACTTTAATAGCCCTCTTGCTCTCATTGCTAAAAGAGAAATCCAATGTTTTCTGTCTTTCATCTTGTTAACTCATACAGAAAACTACCCATTTTGAAGGCTCTGTTGATGGGAATTTTGAGTAAGCCTATCATTTATATGTTTTGCTTTTTGTCTTTTCAAATATTTGGTACAATTTGGCAATGTGAATTTGATTTAAATTAGCAATCAGAAAACTCCTACAGCTGCTGTCAAAGAAAAGGCTTCTGTGGAATTCCAACTACCAAACATTTCTCAACATTTTCTTTCATTTCTTTCCCTTTTATGGGTGATCAGACATAAGATTCAGTTTATTTGTTTTATCTTGGCACTCTATTCTGTTCTCAAAATACATTGGGCTCTAAGATTTCTCACATTGTTGCTAATTAGTTGGTCCTAGACAGGGAAAACATTTTAGCAATTGGTTATCATGATGTCATTTTTTCTTGTTTCTGATTAAACATGTATCTTGATGTATACATATTTGTAAATGTACATGCACATACATATATTCAATATTCTATATGTTTATATGCTTATTAATATTTGAAAAACCCAGTTACTATCAAAATATATAGCTTATAAAATAATGCATCACAATTATTCCTTTCATTTAAAACAAAATCCTTAAGTTAAACCTTTAAGAGTTGTGAGAATTATTGTTGTGGTGGTAGTGGTAGTGGTGGGTGATTGTGGTTAACTTTCATTTCTCTTTTTTATCTGTTGCTCCATAAAATAAGGATTAAGTTTAGGCCATGAAGCTAACTTTAGATTTAATTTATCCCCTTTTACTAACTTGCCATTATCTTACTTCTTACTTTACATTATTGGTATCATAGGACTGAATCATGACTTTAGCATGCTAGTGAACATTTAGAAAATCTATTTAGTGTGAGTTATGCTTGACTTTCTTAAAGCAATGTCAGTCAGTATCTCAGTATACTAAAAGATGCTTTGTGAGACACTTCGATTTTGAAAGACTAAGGAACTGTAACCAAAACTAGACCAAATTTTAGAAGATATTGAATGTTTTAGCAAATGAGTTTTGTGTGTTTGTGTGTGTGTGTGTGTATTTGAGACCTGTTGTTAAGTCTATTGGTTTGGTACTTTCTACTTATTGGTGGAGGCTCTGTCTCACATGAGGGGTCTTGACAGAGTTGATGAGAGACAAAAGAGTTCAGGCTTTCTCCAGGTCCTCTGTGTCCCAAATGACATTGTCTTGATTCTTCAAGAAGTATATCATTTAAAAAAGTGACTGATATTCTCAACAGTATTTTCCTTTCACTTTTATATTATTCCTTTTTACTATCTATCTTCTAAAGTACATTTACATTTCTTTTGAATCATCCTGCCTTAGCTTTCATTTTTTCCCCTCCTGTCATCTTTCTAGTCTCAAAAATAGTTTTTGTCAAAGGGGACCACTCAATCTGTCTTACTGCCTCTTATTTTCCACTGAGTAACTAGTAGTGGAACAGATTTCTTTGAAGGTTATTGAATGGATAGTGGAAGTAATGAGTTACTTCAGATGCTCCTGACTTCCAGCTTTGAGATAGAAGATGGAAGAGCCCACCCCACTTCAGGCAGCTGAAAGAAATGACTCTGGGAAAACATGAAAGGACCAAGCAGTTTTTATCACATTGCTATTCCCTAGCTTGCTATTCTAGAGCATCTGGGGTGTTTTCCCTTAAGTGATATCTAGAAAATTCATTGTTGACCTGAATTCTCTCTCTCCTATTGGGAACACTTTCATTCTGTATTGTTTCATATATGTTTTCTTATGTATACCTTCTCTCACATCTGTTTTGCTCTGAGTTGGATAAATGGGTTTATTTTATGATACTTTTTTGCTCTTCTCTATTTTTATTCATTTTGTAAATGTTATTTGGTGGGAAAGGGGTCAACCCTTCCTTGAAGTTCCCATTGACACCAGAAATGACAAGATGAACACAACTTATCTGGAACCCAATGATATTCCCTAAGATGATTAACAATATTTAAGGAGCAGATAGATATACTTCCAGCATGGTAGCCCTTTCTCTCTGAGAACAAAGTGGTAGCATCTGATCCTGATTTATTGTTTACCCTCCTGGCAAGAATGAGTCTCCTTGCTTCCCTTGGAGATGGGTGGAGAAAAAAGAGGCCACAGATATCCTGTCTGCCACCCTTTGAGTCACACACACACACAAAGACTGGCTTTGATACATATAGCCCCCTTGCACCATCACCTCAGCACACATTTGAGGTCAATTCATTGTTTTATACACACACACACACACACACACACACACACACACATACATACATATATATGGATGTGGATGCATATGTGTATAAGATACACAGGCGTGTGTGTGTGTGTGTGTGTGTGTGTGTGTGTGTGTGTGTGTAGACAGACAAACTAGATATGGAATTTTTTTTTTTGATTAGCTATCCATTTCACCAGAAAATAAACATAAACCTAGTATTTTATGATTATTACAGGTATAACAAAACTAGAAAAGCCAAATGATTGAACTATATATCCTGATCTTATGCCTAGTATAGCTAAATTGATTTGTTAAAATGGAGGAGGAAAGGATTAGGTTGGAAGGGAAGAGGATGGTGGTTATCACCTGGATAGCCCAAATTGTTGAATTTTTCTCTCCTGGATGCTCTTAAATACTATCTATTAAATGTTAAAAGAGTAGCTATTTCTGTCAATGGAGAGATTATACATAACAACAGTATCTTAGATCCTTGAAAATAAAAGTCTGAATTATTAGATCAAATAACTTTAAAAGAGTGAAGTATATCACAAGCAAAACATGAATCGGCAATGATGAATCGATTAGTGAACCATTATATTTTTAGCATGAGCATAATATTCTTTTCTTTCTCTCTTTCTCTTTTTCCCTCCCCTTCATTTTTTTCCTTCCTCCCTATGTATTTTTGTTTTTGTCTATCTATATGTAGTCTTACAGATTAATCTGAGAAGCATTTTATCACTAGATAGAATAAATTTCTTATTTCAATGAAATCAAGTCTTGAAAAAACAAAGAAATCTTTAAATCAAAGAGGTTTCATTATTCAAGAGTCACTTCCAGTTCCAATACATGAAATGAATTTCAAGGGAGATTTAATCAATTGTAATATACATTTGCTGTGAGGGATAACATCTGTTCCTTTACTGGGCAAAGCCCAGGGCAGTATAAGGATGTTTAATCTATGCAACATAAAATGCCTTATTATATATTATTTCAGAAGCTATTTTGCTAATTTGATATGAAAGGTAAATTAAAAACCTGAAGAAATCTTTATTTATCTCTGTATTTTCCAGCATTTGGTGTACTCAGGAGGACTTTCATTTGCCTTGTGTTTCAGAAATTAATATATCATTTTAAAAAAGAAATATATCATTAACAAAAGTTACAGATACTTTCTCACCACTATTTTCCTTTCGTTCTTACATTATTCCTTTATACTCTCCATTCTCTAAAGTTTATTTCAAAGTCTTTTTCATTTGAATCCCCCCCCCCCCATTCCTGTCATCTTCCCAGGTTTTGTCAACAGAGCCCACTCAACCTGCCTTATTGCCTCCTAATTTCCACTAAGTAACTAGAAGTAGCATGGATTTCTTTGAAGGTCATTCTGTGGGTAGTTGAAGTAACTGACTTTGTTATTTTTTTTAAGTATTACATTGATAATATGATGGCTCATCAGGAAGTAAAAAAAAATCTGTCTCTACTCACTCAGTGTTACAGGAAGAAGCCAAAGGCCTTAGCAAATAATAGAAGAAATGGAATATGAGATATAAAGCAGACAAAACCAAATTTCATCACATGTTTCCAGCATTTAGAGACAAAATCTGGAAACAAGGAGCTACCAACAAACTATCATGTTGTAATGGATATTTGATGCAGATACAGGATGGCATAGCCAATTACTATTTTGGGGAGTGCTTTTATTAGCCAGTGGCTGTCCCCAAAAGGGGAGGCAGCCCTGAGCTGTCTGTCCAGCAAGCTTTTATACAATAAAAAGTACTTCCTGAAACAAACAGTGGTCAGCAAGGCAACTGGTGCTATATAAGGATGTAAACTAAGGGGGGGGCAGTGCAAGCTAATGGGGTAGGGTAGTTCTTTGTTTTAGTTACATCTTGGTTACAAGCCAGGTGCAGGGTGAGGTTTCACAATGGTCATACCTTTAGGCTAGGTTTCTGGGGCCCCCTGAGGGGCCTTGTGAGAGGCCTTGTGTAGGAGCTAGCACTATGGGAACCTAACTGCCACTTCACTCTCCCCTTTTCAAGGACACAACTAGAACTTGGACTCAACAGAGGCCAAAGGGCAAAAAGTTTGACCATCTGAATCCATTTTCTAACATGTGGATAAGCAATTAATCAAATAGGGGGCTATAGGGATAGCAAGGGATAAAAAGACAAACAGAAAAGACATCAAGGCTGCCTCTCAAGTTTCAACTTCAAGTCTCTGGTCGCTTCAGCTGTCCACTGGTCTGGAATGTTGGTCCCCTTGATGTAGCCACGATGTCTCTTTCAGGGGATTCTGTGAAGCAGCTTGGTAGAAGGCATGAACTGCTTCCTGGACATTCTGGAGAGCCTGGAGCGACTTAAGCAAGGCATCATCAGAAATATAAGACTGAGAAACTGAATCAACTACTCAGAAACACAATTATACATAGAAAGATCCACTTCTTCTAGTCATGCAAGACTAGGTTCAAACAAATAATTCAGTTTTCTTAGCCACACAGGGCTAAGCTCAGTTAATACAAACAATATACAATTACATTAAGTCAGGTACATGTCACCAAGATAACCAAGGGAACTTTCATACAAACAATATACCTATTTCACTTCAGAAACACTTTTAAATCCCAGATGTCTCATGTAGTTACAAAATTTAAAAAGGAATTTTGCTTCTCCATTTCAGGTTTAGAGGTGACCAGATAATTTTGACCTAATCTAAAATCCAAAAATCAATACCTCTGATCTTTTTCCCAAACATGTTCAAATCATGAAATCACATAATAGGAAATTTTTAAAGCCAGTTTTATACATCTATATTTAATCCTAAGTGTCATCTAGTCTGATCCTATTGCTTTCTCCAAACTTCATTATCCTGGTCAATCAGGCATCTATTTCATTACTTTTTTTGTCTTGTTGTTAATAAGGATGTTATCTCTATATTTATTCATTCATTTGGCCCTGAATATTACTTCTCAGTGAATTTGCTATAGAATAAAAGGAGGGACAATGTCATAAACCTTTGCAGAAGGAAAACTTCCTTAGCCTTGTTTGATTCCAAGCATGAGTCATCTCCACTAGTCATTCAGATAGTCACCAGGTACTGAAAGCAAGGCTTAGGCATAAATAGGTGGGAAATTTCCTTTTCATAAAGAAAAGGCACAATTGGGAAATAAAGTAAGAGATATACAATCTGGGCAGTGTCCTAGGTTGTCCCCAGACTTTTTCCAAGCACAGACATCCACCTTGAACAGTTCACAGCCTGCAGCCTCTGCCATCCTATTATCAGCTTCAGTGACTACTCCTGTAATCAAGGCTTTAGAGAAACACTAAAATTTGCAGTTCCCCAAATTATTAAATAGCAAATAAATAAATATGGACTAGTGTCCTTCAAATAGGGCCATCTAAAATTTGATTGAGCTGTTATTTATAAATCTTTCTTAATTCTAAAACTAATATCAATTATCTGGAAATAGGAGGGGGTGGATGAACCCCATTTGTCCCAAACCTTATCTGCTTTATTCAGCTTTTCATAAATAGACTTCAAAGACAGTTCGAATTAACCTGGTGTTAAAAATGGTATCTTTCTTTTCTCTTGACTAAAGTAACTCTGATTAAACTAAATATCAGGCACCCAAATGCCCCATTATTCCAAGCACCTGATCATTACCCCCTTTTCAGCTGGGACTCAAAATCATTTGGGTAGATCTGTCTCTATTTCATAGGGAGCTGGGTCTATATTTACTCTGATTTAAAAAAAAAATTCTTCTAAAATATTTTCCTTTCTTTTAAAACAATTTCAAGATTTATAAATGATCACTAAACTTTTATGAAAAAAGTTAATTGAAAACTTTTAAAATGATATTAAACAAGTTGCATAACCTTTTGCATGTGTTCCAATTCTAGATGAAAATAATATTAAAGCTCATCTTTTACTGACTACTTGCTCTGATCTGAAGTAGTATGCCTTGACATTTCACTGGCTTATGAGGGGCCCATCTTTGTATCCTGAATTCTTGTAAACCCAAGAATCCTCTATTCCTCTAGGTTATCGAAGGTCTTTAACCCAGTGTGCCCCAGCCCACTCTTATCTCATCCGACCAAACCCAAGAATCCTCCCTTCGGTCATTGAACTACCTGCGTTATCTAAGAGTGCCCCCGCCCCATATCCTGCCCGACCAGCCTGCCCCTGATATGATGGTAGCTTTTGGACTATTTAAACTGTGTGTCTACTGGGCTTCGGGGCAGCCCCTGGGACTTTTCCTAGGACTGCAGCTGGCCAGCTAATAAACGCTTCCTAAATTCGATTACTGATGGTCTTGGCCTGGTGATTCTGTCCAAGAGCGTCCATTTCAGATCATAGAAACCTGCTATAGAAGGAAAAAAAAGGAGGGCCTTTTACCTTAAACAACAAGCCTCACCAATCACAGCTTAGAGCCAGTTAATTATTTTTATCTTCATGGAGCAATTAAGATTTATCAAATCTCACAAATGTAAGGAATTCCATTTACCATCTTTCCTTCTGAAATCTAAAAGCCAATTGATTAAAATCCTTCTAATCTTTGCAACTTTTTAGCAATTTAGGTTACTAAACAAATTATTTTCTCAGATTTAATGATCTTGCCAAATAGTGATTGTTTCTAGGGGATTTGACAGTTGTACAACATAGAAGTTTTATATGAGTTCTAAGCAGGAGAGACTGGGGGAAGAGCTAATAATGATGCCCCTGCTTAGCCAATTCTCATACAACATAGATAATACAACTTTTTTTTTTTCCCATCTTTTAGTTTCAACAAAATTCATATTGAAAACTGTTCTATCTAACACCATTTCTGGCTTACAATGGTCACTTAACTTTTACAATATAAGGGGTCTTTACAATTTAGAGATGCCAAAATAACACAATGACATTATGACATTAATTGCATTTCCAATTCATCATATACAAAAATCATTGGTGGAAAATTAGCCTTACAGAAAGTGCAGAGGCTTTTCTTCTCTCCCTAATGCTGCAGAGTCTGGTTGTAGACCCAGGGGTTTGCAAGTGGGGGAGGGTCCTACTATTCTTCAGCACTCTCCTTAATCTAATATGGTGGGAGAGGCTTTAACAAAATCTATTCAAATATTTTCAGCGGGTTTAAATTTTACTCCATTGGTGCGGCTAGGTGGTGGAATGAGTAAAGCATTGGCCCTGGAGTCAGAAGAACCTGAGCTCAGATCTGACCTCAGACATTTAACTCACACACAAACAAAAACCTAGCCCTGTGACCTTGGGCAAGTTACTTAACCCCAACTGCCCTCCAAAAAAAAAAAATTACTCCAATAACGTTATTTATGTGTCCACTCCATTAAAAAAAAAAAAAACTTCTTTGCAAATATTTCAATTTGCCTAAATGCCAAATAGTAAAATGAATTCTGATTTATCTTTAGCATCAAATTGGGAGTGACACTTTCTACTTTTACTAAAACTTTCATTCTAAATAGAAGAGGGGGAGGAGAGATAACAGCATTCAAAAGGAACTGCAGTCCAGCTGTTGTTTAAACCTTACAGGGTGTCAGATTACACACTCACACTTTTTCACACAGACACAAAAAAGAGAGAGAGAAACTAACTGGAAAGTTCCAAAAGTTCACAGAGGATTATCAGAAATGCTCAATGCAAATCACATCCAAATAGCTAGCTTTGACTGTAGTTCCTACCCACACCCTCTCCAGGTCCTTTCCCCTTTAAGGAGCAGGGGAGCTCTGTGTGTGTGTGTGGGGGGGGGGGGGTGTTGGGCGGGGTGTGTGGGTGGGGAGTCAGGGGGGGTGTGGGGGGTGGGGGTGGGGGTGTGGAAGGGAAGGGAGAGGCTTGGGAAGCCTTTGAGGTGGAGGGGAGGGTGGGGGTCAGCCCAGGATCAGGCTGGTGGAAAGAGAAAGGGGGAGGAAAAGGGAATGCTGGGGTGGAGATCCACAGCTTCTAGAGCCATGGCACAGATGGCAGGGACTGGCAGGGAAATTCAATTTCAAATTAACAAAGTTTAGAAGGGTGTTTCCCAATCAACTAGGTCCTCCTGATATCTGTTGGGCTGTTTTCTGGTTTTTGCCCAAGACCTGAGGGGGGTGGGGCTTTTGGTTCAAAACTTGATGAGATCAGAATGACAAAGAGAGTGATCACAGGCTCAGGAGCTTTGACTTGCTCTGACTAAAGAATTCCTACCAGTTCTGTTTCTGACCCTGGCTGGTTCTCCCCTCCCTAGGAAAATACTGGAGAGGGGTTTCTCCTCCTTGGGGCCCTGATTGCTGTCGACCCATGGGGGCAGGGGAAGACAGTAAGACAAGACAGACAAAACAAAATTAGGACACAGACAATAGACACAGAGAACAAACAAACAGAACCTGCCACTTCTGCAGGAGGGGCACTCCAATGGCATCACAGCTGTCTGTCCAGCAAGCTTTTATACAGTAGAAAGTACTTCCTGAAACAAACAGTGGTCAGCAAGGCAACTGGTGCTATATAGGGGTGTAAACTGAGGGGGGCCATGCAAGCTAATGGGGTAGTTCTTTGTTTTAGTTACATCTTGGTTACAAGCCAGGTACAGGGAGAGGTTTCACAACAGTCATACCTTTAGGCTAGGTTTCTGGGGCCCCCTGAGGGGCCTTGTGAGAGGCCTTGTGTAAGAGCTAGCACTATGGGAACCTTGCCACTTCAAGTCACAACTGAGTGGCAGGAGTATAAACAGAAGTAAAGAAAAAGTGGTCTAGAAGACCACTAAAAACCCTCACTAATTTTCATAATTGGAAGGAACCTTAAACCATCTAGTTCAACCTAGACAATTAGTCAAAATGCCTTTGCTTGAAGACATCTTAGGAGAAAGATTTTTGATTAATTTCCAAAGTAGCCAAATCCAATCTGGTACTAATTATTAGCCACTCTTTCTTTACTTCTATCCCCTTTCTCTTTTCCACCTAACCACATTGCTCCTAGTTTTTGCCATCTGAGCACTCTCTGTCTCTCTATCATACTCACACACACACTCACACACATCTGAGAGTGATAATATTTCAACTGACAGCTTTACCTGTCTCTCATTTACCCCTTATTCTTTAGAAATATCAACTTTCCTATATGTTTGTTTTACGCCCCTATCAGATTATATGTTTATGATATATGCTTATTTGTCTTATCTTTCCAATTAGATTGAAAGATTCTTGGATTCAGAGACTATATGATCTTTATTCTTATCCATTTAAAATTTTCACCACTATTGTAATATATTGTAAATAGTAGGCACTCTGTATTTATTGAACTAAATTGAGCTTATTACTCTATCTGGTAGAAAGGTTCTAAGGAACTAGTGCTAAAATGAAATAGCTAAATAAATAAAAGGGGGTGGCTAGGTGGCAAAGTGGATGCCAGGTCTGGAGTCAGGAAGAATTATCTTCCTGAGTTCAAATCTGTCCTCAGACACTTATTATCTGTTTGACTCTTGGCAAGTCACAATCTTGTTTGTCTCAGTTCTTTATCTGTAAATGAACTGGAGATGGAAATGGCAAACCACTCCAGTATCTTTGCCAAGAAAACCCCAAATGAAGTCACAAAGAGTTGGATGACTGAAAAAAACATTGAACAACAAAATTTTTAAAATACTTCAAATATAAATATTACAAAATTATTTAGATTTTCATATCATAAATTGACAACTACAGATACCTCAACTATTTTTTTTTCCTTAGTTGACTCCAGTTGGGATCTTCTCGTTCCTATAATCACATCCTGAAGATATACTTAATAGAAACATATGACAAGTTTTATTTCTCTTGGGAAGAGTTGATGTATTTGAAGTAAACTAACAATACTACCTTCTCTTTTGTAAAATAAAACTTGAGTCAATAAGCATTCAGTACATATTTCACAGTCTCCCTAAAATCAGCAAGGTAAGTAGTGCTAAGACCTATGGACAGTGCTACTCATGGATCTGTTTAGAAGCAGGGGCTTTTTTTTCTTCCTAGAGAATCTGCAGTGTTACCAAAGGCCAGAATCCAAAGAAATGAAAATG
The DNA here is from genome assembly GCA_011680675.1 of Gymnobelideus leadbeateri. Lineage (NCBI taxonomy): Eukaryota > Metazoa > Chordata > Mammalia > Diprotodontia > Petauridae > Gymnobelideus > Gymnobelideus leadbeateri. The sequence goes on along the minus strand of WOXC01005032.1, from coordinate 18,385 downwards.
GGGGAGGCATATACCAATTCAGTGAGGGGAGAAAGTAGAGGGAGAGAGAGAATAATAATTGAGCAGGGGAAATCAAGCATTGCATAAGCAAATCAGCTCAAAACACACATAAACCAATAATCAGATGTAGCTTCATTTAAATGCATTATTTGCTTTGGTAGTTATATAAGTGCTCTTCCTCCAAACATGCCTCCCACCCCCAATCCATCCACTCTAACCATGCTCACTATTTAGAGTGATAAAAGCTGCCAGTTAATGTACTTCTCCACAAATTTCCAATTTACATTTATTGGCATCATGAGAGTTGAATCAAGTAAAGACATTTTAATGACAAGCAAGGAAAAGTGGATTGAATATCTGCCTTCTATTTCCAAAACTTTTACTCTGAATCTGAACCAAGTAATAACTTCTCTATATTTCAGTGCCCCGTTTGTTCTGGCGATAATTAATGGTTCGCATTATACAGGTGGGCAGAGTGACCATGCTATGATTGTAAAATTCCCTTTAGTAATGTCATAAGTGTTATATTTGGGAGAAATGGAAATAAACTCTACCCTTCTGAATTGTTAACCTACAGGATGTATGATCCTTATGCTAGTGTTTGCTATTTGGAACTTTATTATCAGATTCTTCTAGAAGAGAAATCATGAAGCCTCAACCTTTTTTTTTTTAATTTTTATAAAGCTTAAAACACTGAAAATTTGTCGAACCAAATTTAACCTATGACAAATCATAGCATTATATAACCTATATTTTTTCGATCTAAATTTCCCATTTGGATTTAACAGAGTGCAATGATGTAAAAAGATAAAAATGATAGCTGTAGATTCAGGAAGACTTTTCTGGAATACTAGGAAAAAACGCTCAATATTCCTGATTTAAAATCCAGACCTCTAGGGGGGGCGGAGCCAAGATGGCAGAGTAGAAACAGCTTTTCCAAGCCTCTCTGCCCCCAGATTCCCCACAAACTATCTCAAAAAGGACTGCGAACAACTTCTGGAGCCCCAGCACCCACAGAATGACGCAGAGAAGCTAACCTCCCGCTGAGGACAGCCCAGCAGCCCTGCAGGAAGGACCAGCGCAGAGTGCAGAGCACAGGAGCCGAGCTGAGCCGAGCCCAGGTCCGCGTGAGCCGAGGTTTTAGCCCCAGGGCGGCAGGGCCAGCAGCCAGCTGGAGGAACCCCAGAACACCAGCAGCCCTGGCCACTCCAGAATTATCAACAAAGACTTGCCTAGGACAAAGTAAGAGGTTAGTGTCCTATGGACTTTGGGACCTGTATTTGGGGAATGCGTCCGCTCCCTCCCCTGGGGGCTAGAAGTCGCTGAGGAGACACGCCATTTTGTAGTTTTCAGAGGCAGCTCTGTCTCCCAGCCTACAAATCGTGGGGAGATCCAGCGATCAGTCTTGGGGGGTAATCACTCTTGCTTTAACCTCCCTGGATCTGGACTGTGATCTAGGGTGGAAGTTATGGGTGGGTTTACAGCTTGCCAGAAACGGAAGTTGCCCCCCCACAGGTTCGGGACGAAAATTCCTCTAGCTGGCCTTAAAGCCATAGTGTGGCAACAAGCCCAAAAGTCAAGCAATTAAGTGGCAACATGCCAAGGCAAAGGAAACAGAAAAATGCAACCCTAGACTCCTATTTTGGGGGCATAGAGCAAGAAAAGGACTGTGAGGTCAGAAGTCCTGCTCCAAAAGCCCCAGGGGAAAACATGAGTGGGTTGCAGGCCATAGAGGACCTTAAGAAGGACTTTAAAAATCAAATAAGAGAAGTGGAGGAAAAATTAGAAAGAGAAATGAGAAGGATGCAGGAAAAGTATGAAATGAGGGTCAACAGCCTGACTGAGGAAAACAACACCTTAAAAAATAGACTAGCTCAAATGGCAAAGGAGGCCCAGAAGGGCAATGAGGAGAAGAATGCCTTAAAAAGTCGAATTTGCCAGATGGAAAAAGAATCTCAAAAGTTCACTGAGGAGATTCATCCCTTCAGAGTGAGACTGGAGCAAATGGAAGCTAGTGACTTTATGAGAAATCAAGATGCTGTTAAGCAGATCCAAACAAATGAAAGATTAGAAGGCAATGTGAAATATCTCATGGGAAAAACCACTGACCTGGAAAATAGATCCAGGAGAGACAATTTAAAAATTATTGGACTACCTGAAAGCCATGATCAAAGAAAGAACCTAGAAATCACCCTTCAAGAAATTCTCAAGGAAAACTGCCCTAATGTTTTAGATCCAGAGGGCAAAATAGAGGTTGAAAGAATCCACTGATCACCTCCTGAAAAAGATCCCAAAAAGAAAACTCCCAGAAATATTATAGCCAGGTTCCAGAATCCCCAGATCAAGGAGAAAATACTACAAGCGGCCAGGAAGAAACAATTTCAATATTGTGGAAACACAATCAGAATAGCCCAGGACCTGGCAGCTTCTACACTGAGGGATCGAAGTGCATGGAATATGATATTCCAGAGGGCAAAAGAACTGGGAATGAACCCAAGGGTCACCTACCCAGCAAAACTGAGTATTTTCTTTCAGGGGAAAATATGGTCATTCAGTGGAATAGAGGACTTTCAAGCATTCTTGAGGAAAAAACCAGAATTGAATAGAAAATTTGACATCCAGACACAAGAAGGAAGAGATGCCTGAGAAGGTAATCAGGGAAAAGAAATCAAAAGGAACTTATCAAAGTTGAACTATTTACATTCCTATATGGAAAAGCAATATCTGTGACTGATGATATCTTTCTCACTATGAAAATAATGGAAGAAGGGGTGTGGTCATATGAATACATATGTGAATGTGTGTGTATATGGTTACAGTTATATATGGATAGAGGGCATAGGTTGAATTTGTTGGGAAGGGAGAATACTCAAGGGATGAAATTATGAGGTGAGAGAGGAAAGTGGCAAGAGGAGATGGGGAGAGACAGGGTAGGGTAAACTATCCCATGTAGAAGAAGCAAGGGGAAGTGGTTGCAAAGGAGGGGGAGAATAAGGAAGGCTAAAAAGGCAAAACCACATTCACATTGAATTTGGTTCAGGGAGAAAATGACATACATACTAAATGGGATATCTCAACCTGCAGCAGGATAGGGGGAAGGGGGATGAGAGGAGGGATGATGGATGGGAGGGCATCCTTGGGGTGAGGGGAGGTTGGAAGTACCCACTATAGAAGAGGGACAGGATCATGTAGGGAATGGACCAGGTGGGGGGTGGGATGAGTGGGAGGGAATTATAAGCAGCATTGTACAATATATCTACTATGATAATGTTTTGCATAGCTAGACATGTACAACATATACTGAATTACTTATCTCCCAAGAAGGAATGGGTGACAAGGGAGGAAGGAAATGGATCTGAAATTCGAGGTCGTAACATTAAATGTTTCAAATATATATAAATACTATTATTAATACTCTTTCGCTTGTAATAGGGAGATAAGATGAGCAGGCATTGGGACACAAAGATTCACCTTCCTCTAATGGAAAAGTCGATGGGGTTATGGGAGAAGGTATGGGAGAGAGCAGATTGGAGGAAGTGATATCTTGTGGGACTACTATTCTGGGAGGTTGGGTAGGGGAATAATGGGGGGAAAATGATTGTAACTCAAAACCTGACGGAAATGAATGATGTAAAACAGAAGTTAATAAAGCATTCGTTTAAAAAAAAAAATCCAGACCTCTATCTGCTATTCTTTGTTTCCTTCTTCTAAGTGATATTAGAAAAAGCATCTGATCTTTAACCTTTGAAAATAACATCTGCATTACTATGAACACATTACTTAACTACTTTGAAGCTTAGATTCTTTATTTGTAAAATGAGGTTGATAATACCTAACAGGATGATGGGATCAATGCATTTAATAAATGGATGAAAACCCATTTATTAAGCATTTATTACTTTTGTAGTAGGGTGCAGTTTGAACTTTAGGGGTGAGACACTTGAGGTCAATTAGGGAGCTGTCACAACCATCTAGAGATTTGCTTCTGAACTAAAGTGGTAGACATGTAAGTAGAGAGAAAGGGTTGGAAGCAAAACATGATCTTGAATTTAGAAACCATGAGAATTTGGAAACTGACTGGATATGTTCCAAGCACTGTGCTAAGGTGCTGGGAATATAGAGAGAAAAGTGAGATAGTCTCTGATCACAGGGTCCCTATACTCTTTTTTAATTTTGTTAACATTTATTTTTTAATCTTTTATTTATTTTTAGTTTTCAACATTCATTTCCACAAGATTTTGAATTACAAATATTCTCCCCATCTTTCCCCTATCCCCACCCCAAGATAGCAAGCCTACTGAATACCCCTTCCCCCAATCTGTTCTCTCTTATATCCTCCCCCATGCCCCCCAGCCCCCTAATTTTCTAGTAGGCCAAGATGGATTTCTATACCCCAGTGCCTGTATATCTTATTTCCCAGTTGCATGTAAAAACAGTTTTTTAAAGTTAACAACAACAACAACAACAACAACAACAACAACTTTGATTTCCAGATTCTTTCCCTTCTTTCCTCCTCACCCATCCCTACTGGGAAGACAAGCAATTCAATATAGGCTGTATGTATTTATTTACATAAAATATTTCCATAGTAGTTAGATTGTGAAAGACTTAAATATATATCCTTTCATCCAATCCCATCCCCACTCATTCTATTTTCTACCTGACCCTGTCTCTTTTCAAAAGTATTTGCTTCTAACTACACTCTCCCCCAGTGTGTGCCCTCCACTTTGTCATCCTCCCTCTTATCCCCTCCCCCCCCTACTTTCCTGTAGGGTAAGACACTCAACTGAGTGTGTATGTTATTCCCTCCTTAAGCAAAATTTAAAGAGAGTAAGGTTGACCCATTTCCTTTTACCTTCCCGCTCTTCCCCTCCATTGTAACATTTATATGAGATAATTTACTCTATTCTATTTCTCCCTTTTTCCTTCCAATACCTGTAAAAAAAATGGCTAAACAAATTTTAAAGCTACAGAACCCACAAAGTATCTCTGAAGACAGCACAGCAGTAAAGGTCTATCACAGCATGCTGGGAGAAAAGCATGGCCCCATGTGAGCCACTATGTTATTGCCCAAGGGTGGCCCTGACCATCTAAGGCCTAAGTAGACTTCAGGAGAGTGAATAACCAGCAGCACTTGGTGGTTTCCAGACTTCTCAAATCATGAACACCAAAGACAATGTAAAAAGTCAGTGTAGAACTCTGTTGGAACAGATGGGGACCGAAAAAAGCCAATGAGGAGAAGAATGCCTTGAAAAGCCAAATTTTCCGGACAGAAAAAGTATCTCAAAAGCTCACTGAAGAGAATAACACTTTCAAAATTAAATTGAAGCATTTGGAAGCTAATGACTTTATGAGAAATCAAGATACTATAAAATGAAACAAATGAAAAAAAAATAGAAGGCAATGTGAAATATCTCACTGGAAAAACCACTGACCTGAAAATAGATCCAGGAGAGATCATTTAAAAATTATTGGACAGGGGCGGCTAGGTGGCACAGTGAGTAGAGCGCCAACCCTGGAGTCAGAAGGACCTGAGTTCGGATCCAGCCTCAGACAACCCACACAAACAAAAACCTAGCTGTGTGACCTTGGGCAAGTTACTTAACCCCAATTGCCCTAAAAGGGGCGGCTAGGTGGCGCAGTGAGTAAGAGTGCCGGCCTCGGAGTTGGGATGACCCAAGATCAAATCCGGCCTCAGAAAATGAGCACCCACACATAAATAATGACTAGCCGTGTAACCTTGAGCAAGTTACTTAACCCCAATTGCTTAAAAAAAACTTATTGGACAACCTGAAAGACATGTTCAAAGAAAGAGCCTAGACACCATCTTTCAAGAAATTATCAAACAAAATTGCCCTGATATTCTAGAACCAGAGGGCAAAATAGAAATTGAAAAATTCAACTACTGCCTCTTAAAAAAGATACCAAAAAGAAAACTCCTAGGAATATTATAGCCAAATTCCAAAGTTCCCAGGTCAAGGAGAAAATACTGCAAGCAGTCAGGAAGAAACAGTTTGAATTTTGTGGAAACACAATCAGGATAACACAACACTTAGCAGCTTCTACATTAAAGGATCAAAGGGCTTGGAATATGATATTCTGGAGGTCATAGGAGCTAGGACTAAAACCAAGAATGACCTACCCAACAAAACTGAATATAATGTTTCAGGGAAAAATATGGTCATTCAATGAAACATATTATTTTCAAGCATTCTTGATGAAAAAATCAGAGCTGAACAGAAAATGTGACTTTCAAACACATGAAGCATGAAAAAGTAAACAGGAAAAAGAAATCATAAGGAACTTATTAAAGTTGAACTATTTACATTCCTACATGGAAAAAAATAATTGTAACTCATAAGACTTTTCCCAGGATGAGGATAGTTGAAGGGAATATATCTATGTATCTATATCTATATCTATCTATCTATACATATATATATATATGTATGTATAGGAGGGTGTATGTATATAAAATATATATAACTGTGGGCATATATATGTTCATATATACAAATTCCGAGGGCACAGGATGAGTTGAATATGAAGGGATATCTAAAAAAATTAAGAGGTGAGAAAGGAATTTATTGGAGGAGAAAGGGAGTGATAGATTAGGGTATAAATTATCTTATATAAAAGAGGTAGGAGAAAACTGTTACAATGGAGGGGAAGAGCAGGAAAGTGAAAGGGAATGGGACAACCTTATTCTCATTGAATTTGTCTTAAGGAGGGAATAACATACACACTCAATTGGGTATCTTACCCTACAGGAAAATAAGGGGAAAGGGGATAAGAGTTGGGATGGTAGAAGGGAGGGATGATTGGGGGAGAGGGTAGTTAGAAGCAAACATTTTTTAAAAGGGATAGGTTAAAGAAGAAAATAAAATAAGTAGGGGGGGCAGGATAGGATAGAAGCAAATATAGTTAGTCTTTCACACTATAACAACTACGGAAATAATTTGGGTAACTACACATGTGCAACCTGTATTGAATCGCTTATCTTCCCAGTGGGGGCGGGGTGAGGAGGGAAGAAGGGAAAAAATCTGGAACTCAAAGTTTTAAATTTGCCTATAATATTCCTAGGAGTTTTCTTATTGGGATCTTTTTCAAGAGACAATGAGTGAATTGTTTTCAATTCTATTTTGCCCTCGGGTTCTAGAATATCAGGGCAATGTTCCTTAAGAATTTCTTGAAGGATGATTTCTAGGCTCTTTTTTTGATCATGGCTTTCATTTAGTTCACTAATTTTCAAATTATCTCTCCTGGATCTATTTTCCAGGTCAATGGTATTTCCAATGAGATATTTCACATTGCCATCTACTTTTTCCATTTTTTGGATCTGTTTTATAGTATCTTGATTTCTCATGAAGTCATAAGATTCCAAATGCTCCAATCTAATTTTGAAGTAGTTATTCTCTTCAGTGAGTTTTGAAATTCTTTTTCCATTCCTTTCCATCATAGACAGATGGAGGTAAGCAAAACATTTTCTAGAACTGTAAATAACTAATAAATGTAAACTCATATAATTCATGGGAAAAGGTGTTAAAAATTACCCTTTAGTTTTCTAAGATCATGGGCATGATCTCCCAAATACAGGACATTATGTAGAGCAAATGAGACAGTAATCATAAAGTATTTAGCATAATACCTTGTCCATAGTAAGCACAATGTAAGTGTTAATGCTTATTATTATTAATAGTTATAAAATCCAAAAGGCCTCATTTTAACATTATTTTTTTATCTCTACTTCTTTTCAGGTATCTTCATTCCTAAGGAATTTGTAAAAATATTAAATTCAATTGAATATATATTAAATATTTATGTGTTTTAAGAACTCTTCTTGGTACTGAAAATACAAAGATGAAAATGAGGCAGCTAGGTGGCTCAGTGGATAGAACACTGGACATTGAGTCAGAAAGAGCTGATGACTAGACACTATCTGTATGACCCTGAGTGAGTTACTTACTCTCCATTCATCTCAATTTTCTCACCTCTAAAATAGAGATAATAATAGCACCAATCTCCCAATTATAAAAATAAAATTTCATTTAGAGTAAATAAAAATAATAATAGCTAACACTGATGTAGCACTTAGTATGTACCAGGCACTATGCTAAGGGCTTTATAATTATTGTCTCATTTGAATCTCACAAAAACTATAAAAGATATAAAGCACTGTTCCTGACATATCATAGGTTTCTAATAAATATGTGTTTCCTTCTTTCCCTTTTCCCAAAGAACTTACATTCAATTTAAGAAATACTTAGGATCATATGTCATCTATTATTTCCTCCAAGTACTTACTCATTAAAATATGTACTTATATAAATATGTATATTGTTTATGTCTATATATCTCTTCAATTCCTTACTTTTCCTCATATCTAATCAATTGTCACATGTTATAATTGCTACCTTTCCAACATCTAGCTCATCTGACTCCTCTTTACTCACATAGCTACTCCCTTAGTTAAGCTTCTTGTCATCTCTCCTCTATATGATTGCAACAGACTCCTAATTTTCGTCCCAGTCTCAAATCTCTCATCTCTCTAATACCTACTACATATAATAGTAGTCAAAGAATATTATATAAGCTCAGATATGACCATATGACTCTTCTATTCAACCATCTCCAAAGGTTTCCTGTTGCCTTTAGAATAAACCATAGCCCCCTTTGCTTAGTTTTGTGTTTTTTTTTCTTTTTTGGAGGGCAATTGGGGTTAAGTAACTTGCCCAAGGTCACACAGCTAGGTTTTTTTTGTGTGTGTCCATTAAGTGTCTGAGGACAGATCCGAACTCAGGTCCTTCTGACTCCAGGGTCGGCGCTCTACTCACTGCGCCACCTAGCCGCCCACTTTGCTTAGTTTTTTAAAGCCCTTCAAAACCCAGACCCACACTAACTTTCCAGCCTCACTGGACATTACTGTTTCATACAATATGAAACTAAAATGAGTCAAGTCGATCTAACCATCTCTCTGAACCTCACTCATAATGTTCCATCTCCCATCTCCCAACTTCTATGTCCATATCTTTGTGCTGACCAAACCTCTATGTGCAAAATAACTATTATAAATATATATACATATATACATTATATACATTATGCAATTACAGTATAAAATATACAATAGATATATTACAATATATTATCTTACAATATAAAATATCCACTCCTTACCTCTGCCTCATAGGTCCCCTTTTCCTTTAAGACATATATATCGCAGGAACCACCTTCTTCATTATTATTCCTGATATCCACAACTGACACTGATTTCCCTCCAAAATTATCTTATATTTAACTACATTGTGTGTCAATTGCAGCATTTTTTATCTATGTTGTGTATACTTTATATGTAGTTGTTTCCTACATTAAAATGAAAGTTCATGGCAAAGTAGAGGCCTGTAATGGAAATGCAGATTTAAAGATCTTCCCTGCCCCTAGCTTAGGTGCACCTGGAGCCTGTGGTGGGAGGCTTGTTTTTCAGGAAAGCCCACACCTTGATACTTTGTGATTGGGCAGTGGGTCAAGGAGCTTGTTACATTCTCTGAGCCAAGAGAAGGCTATATAAGCCCTGAGGAGAGGCTTTGCTTTGGGGCTCACTTTGAGAAGTGTTGTGTGATTTGACCAGATGAGACTCTGGGAAGCCGTTGTTGAGAGCCCCCCGGCTTTGAAAACCCAGATGTTGATGCTTCCCTCTCTGGTAACTGTGATTTGGTATTGATATAATGGTAGGACAGTTTGGAAGCCTGTCTGTTTGATCTGTAAGTTCTGTAACTCTGAAGTTCGGGGTGCTGACCTTTTTCCCCTGAACTAGGTCATGTGTGTTTGTTTGATTAAAGTAAGCTTGTTAACCCATTTTGAGTTGCTTTCCTTTTGAAAAGCAGATCTAAGAACCTGTGTTGGCAGCCACTCTGGGGATGTTGGGGTGCTTGCTGCTACAAGGCCCAAACTCAACCGAACTCCACCAAATTCACCTCCAAACTACGTTAAAATAATTTCACAAATCAAACTCTGGAGTAATAGAATCAATAAAAAGTCAAGGTAAACAATTTTCCAGCCCACGAAAACCTTTGAGATTTTTGGGAAAATACTATCACACTGGGATGGTGGTTAGGCCTAGTGTATAGCACAGGTCACACTTCAGTAATGAGAGCAAAAGGCCTTGTAATCATTTGTAACTTTGGTGGCAGTAGCTTCCGGTGTGGTCAACCCACAAATGACAAGGGGTTAGACAACTGGACAGAAAAAGATTACAAAGGACCTTTTGTTGCATTGTCTAGATACAGTTCTAAGTTACAGTTTAAGGGCAAAGAGAAGAATCAAGAACGATATGACCATGGTCACAGTCCCTGGGTGGAGAGGAGTACTTGCGATAGCTCACAAGGAAGAAGAGGCCCTGGTCTCAGTTCTAAGGCAGAAAGAGTACTAGCACTTGCAGCTGAAGGAGAAGAAGGCCCTAATCACAGTCACGAAAAATAGAAGCAACAGTACTTCTGGCCACAAGGGGAGCAGGTGACCTAGTCACAGTTGCAGGGCAGAGAAGAATGCTGGTAGTTACTCACAAGGGAGTAGGAGCCCTGGTCTCATTGCCAGGGCAGAAAAGAGCACTAAAACTTGTGACTACAAGAGGCCCGGGTCACAGAGGATCATAATCAGAATTCCAGGGCCAAGAAGAACACTAGCCTTAGCAGCTAGAGAGGAACAAGGTCCCTTCTTGGGTAAAGATCAGAGCAATGACCCCACCTCTCTTTAGATCACACTACTTTGGAATCACCAAGAACATATAGAACAGTATCACATAAACTATTTGGAAAAATAGGAACAAAAGACTCATATTTATGATACAAATATGGGTTTAATAACTAAAACCAGGGGGAACAAAAACATATCCGAATCTTATACTCTTTTCATTATAGTTCACTCTGTAAATGATTTCATGATTTATTGAATTAAATAAGCTCAATTAAAATAGTTATATCTTCACAATCAAAATGACATTAGTGATTATCATTTTAAATTAGATACACAGTATTTTCTCAGATTGTGCTAAATACTATATAGAATACAAAACAAAAAGGTAAAAATCTTTGCCTGTATAGGACTTAAAAATTCTTCAAGGAGACATGAATGTCCTTTTATACATATATTCATGCATACTTCAGTACCTTGGTGATGCGGAAATCTCATCCAAATCTCCATCAGCATGGATCATTATCCTCTTTTAACATTTCGTATCAGGAACTTCTTGTTCTCTTCTTTACCAAATTTGCCCATGGAGGACTTGCCAATTATATTGCCAATTATATTCCATACTCTGGATATTCCTCAAGTACTGCTTCTATTGTGGCTCACCCATCTTCATGAATGACCACCTATTTTTACTTAAGCCTATTTAGGGCAATGTTTTTTGAGTTGTGTTTTTTTTGGGGGGGGGGAGTGGGGCATGGTTTTTTCTTTTACATTGTTTCTAGTTAGTAAGTCATTGCTGCTAACACAATGAAACTTGCTTAGGTCCAGTATATGATTCAAGAAACAGATACATGGTGATTGTGTTCAATTTAGATACCAATGAGAGATTATGTTATATTTACATACAAATTGATGGCTATATGGAATGGTAATAAAAAGTTCTAATACACATGAAAATGAGGGAAAAAAAGACCAATATCACAATACCAGGAATTTAGGTAGCCTGTTGAGGAACAAGGAGCTAAAGTCAGGAGGCAGTATAAAAGATATGAAAATGAGATGAAAATGAGAGAATCCTAATGGGATCTATAAAGGTTACTGACAAAGTATGGATTTATGCCAGAAGGCAGGTGAGAGGTGCAGCTGGATAAGGAACATGAATATTATCTGTCTTAACAAAAACAAAACCAAACATGGCATGGCCTCTAGTTGCTCACACCTCAGTCATCTGGAGTGGTCTTAGTGTTTTCACTACTATCAGAGTACAGTTTCCTTTCATTAAACATTTTGAAACTTGGACAGTCTTCTCAACAACAAAATATTTCTAAATTCTTTTGTTTTGATGAATTTCATATAAACAGATTAGAAACACATGAATTTGAATTAAATTTTCCTTTAAATACACAGGACCTTAACATTTAATAGGAAAAGTGCTTAGCAAAATATTATTATTATATTATCATGAATTCTTAAAATCCAACATGCTTAAATTTTACCATTTTGATGTTAATTATGAAAAAAGGTTCAAGCAGTGATGCAATTTTGTGCAATTTTAATGTTTCAGAGAAATGAGTTAAATAACCTAGTTGCTAAGTGTTCAATAAAACTCTTGGAAATAAATATATTTATATGATTTTCAAGTTGTGACCATAGGTTTTCCTTGAACATTCCAAGTATATCTTATTCCTCTTTTCTTGGCCAAGATGTTCAGCACAGTGCTTCCCATAGTAGTTATTAATTATGTTTGATGAATGAATAAGTGAATGGATGATATTCATAGTTGAACTAGTAGAAAGGGTTATATGGGCGGGCAACATTAGCTTCCTTTGGATTTCCTTCACTTGCTAAACTTTGGATCCATCTTCCACTCACCCTTAGGGATGGTTGTGAAGCCACATTCACTCTCATTTTTAAGACCAGCAGAAATGTCAGTTCTATTACATTTGCTATAGTAATAATAATAATAATGAGGATGATATTTGTTTATTTTTAGTCCAGTGTTATCTATATTATATTATGGTCTCTCTATTTCCTGTAAATCATAGGACTTAAAGCTAGAAAGGAATTAGACTTTGACTAATCTTAATACCTTATTTCATGTATAAGGAAAATCAGGATGAGAAATGTGAACCAAATAGCTCATGGTGGCATTGATCTGTAAAAAGCAGTTCTAGTGTATAGGGAAAATTCAGTTGAATTAGGGGCTCCTGGAAGTGGTCCAGAGGTTAGAGGGGAGGCAATGGATAATTTACCACACATAGATAGAATTATTCTAGGGGAAGGAAGTTTATATGCCTGCTCCTCAAGATGAGAGGTGAGTAGACCATTACAGAGGTAGGGGAAAGCAAGCCCTGGGCGAAGAAAAGACTAGTGAGTGCCCATTGGATAAAAAGGTACAGATGAGACAAGAGGCTAAAAGGCAATCAGGTGTGAATATTGGATCATGTGGACTATGTCGTGCTAGAACAGAATGATATGGACCTTCACAATGAGGTAGCATGCCAACTGAATATCAATCAGTCCATGGGGCAAAACCCCAATCACTCTATCCTACTTCTGGCTCTGAAGTTAAGTGACTTTGCCAAGATCATTGAAATAATATCTGGCATGCCAACTCAAGAACACTGATGACATGGGGCGGCTAGATGGCGCAGTGAGTAGAGTGCCGGCCCTGGAGTCAGAAGGACCTGAGTTTGGATCCGGCCTCAGACACTTAACACACACAAACAGAAAACCTAGCTTTGTGACCTTGGGCAAGTTACTTAACTCCAATAGCCCTCCAAAAAGCAAAAAAAAAAAAAAGAACACTGATGACAAATATAGTGGTCTTTCCACTAAATAATGCTTCATGAATTCCAAGTTATTTGGTTGGCTTATTGTAGCTATTTACCACTACCATCATTTAAAATTAAAGAAATGTGCGAAAACTTAGGAATTTTATGAAATACAGTACTGAAAAAGGGCTGCAGACCCAAGAGCTAAAATTGGATCACAGAAACTGGGAACAAATTCAAGAAATAAATCAAGGACAAAGATTTCACATTCAATGGCCGTTTAGGTATCTGCAGAAACATTTCTAGATGTAGCTGACATAGTGATATCTTTTTGCATTTGTTGTCAATGGGACTGAAGTACTTAAATACAAATGCACCAAACATTCACTTCAATTAAACAGACAGTATTTTTTTAATTACTGTTTGGTATAGAAAATAAATTCAATAATGAAATGATTGTCTCTGTTTTCGAGAAAGTTACATTTGAGAAGGGAAATGAAACATATACACAATTCATTCTTAACTCAGATTCCAAAACATCTTCCTTCTTCCTAAGACATAGATATGGTCATGTCACTCCACTGCTCAAAATATCTTCACTGAGTTCTTACTTCCTGAAGGATAAGATACAACCATCTTGGCTCGATATTTAAAATCTTTCACAGAGCATGTGAGTTTCATAGCCAGGAACATGGGGAAATCACAACTCCATTTAAGCATGGGTTTTAATATGCTATTCTCCTTCTCAATAACTTAAAATATTATACCTGGAACCCCACATTCCAGACTACTGACTGCTTCTCCTCAGTCATGCTTCAGAAATGCTCCAGTGACCTGATTAAAAAATCACCTTGCCACCAGAAGGTATTCAACCATTATCTTGCTTCTTTGTATCCTCTAAGCAGTCCTTGAACCAAGAGCTAAGATCAAATCAATTATTCCATTTTTTCCCTTGATGAAATGTTTCAAAACATTCCCATATGGCATCACTATCCTTCTAACTTATAAATTCTTTATAACTGGACCAAAGTATCTTTTCCTAATCAACATTATTCTTTGTGTTTTATGCACTACTCTCTTCCCTAGAATATAAATTCCTGTAGAACATGAACTATCTTCATTTCTATATTTGTGTCCTTCATGCTTAACACAAAGCTTGGCACACAGTAAAGGTTTAATTGTTTTTCTATTCAAACATTGGAACTGATACTAAATGAACTATGAAAAATTCATGTATTCTCATATTTTGGTCATGTTTATAATATTATCTAGTTCTGAGATCTTGAGAATATCATTCAATTTCTCATCAGAAAAATAAATAATTCTCTAGATATCTTGCAAGATTATTTTAAAAGTTATAAATAAACAGTGGTTAAGTATTTAAACTAATATCCTTTCTTGCTTAGATTTGAAATGTTTATGCTCTTTACAATTTTGTACGGAATAGGAAGGGTACTTCTCTTGAAGTAGCAAGTGAGATTTTTGTCTTTACCTGAAACCATAGATGTTGAAAAAGTGCCTTGTCATGGCTTGCTTAAGAATGCAATGAATTTTTTTCTACCCTAAAATCCATAAAAATCATTTCTAGTCTAGCATAGATAGAGGTATTTTCATGGAGGTCTTCCTAAGAGAATATTTCTTATATAAATTTTTCAAAATGCCAGTGCTATGTGTTGTGATTTTTGGATATGTTGCTTCTAGGGAGGAAGAGGGATTTGGCTCATTCTGATTAGCAACAGATGGAAAAAGCTGAATCAGTGTATGGATGTTAGAGAGGCAGATTTGATCTCAATGTGAAGTCAAACATACTAACCATCAGATCACCCCAAAGTGGAAAGGGATTACCTGGCAGAATGGAGGTCTTTAAACAAAGACTAGATGACCTCTTGTCAGATACACTAAATGAAGTATTATTCAAGGAAGAGTCAGATCAGAGAGTCTCTTATTTCCATTCCTTAGAGAACTTCTACCCTGAAGTTCACACTGTCCTGATTAATGATTTTGTGTGTGTGTGTGTGTGTGTGTGTGTGTGTGTGACTGTGTGTGTATGTAAACTCATATAACTAACTATACCCAGCCAGCTATAACCATCTTTCCTATTTTACCTTAGACATACATTCTCTCCTTTGGCCACAAACATATTCTCTCTTTCTCTCTCTTTTTATCTTCCACCAGGAATCATAATCAAATCAATACTTCTATTGCATTATCCCTGTGACTTCCAAAATCAAAATGCCTCTCTTTGGTTATCACATCCTTCTATATGCTGTTTCTCCCTACTTAAATGGAAGCAGCTAGAGAGCAAGATTTTTCCCCTTTTGTATTTGATTCCTCAGTGTTCAGTACACAGTATTTAAGAAATGCTTTCTTTTTCATTCATACATCCAATCCATTCATTGCAACTTTGAGAATCTGACATTATATATTTTTACTTGGAGTCTGTTGCAGCAAGCACCCCCGCATCCCCAGGGTGGCTGCCAACACAGGTTCTTAGAGCTGCTTTTCTAAAGGAAAGCAGCTTAAAATGGGTTAACAATCTTGCTTTAATCAATCAAACATATATCATTTACCTTGTTCAGGGGAAAGAGTCAGCACCCAAACTTCAGAGTATACAGACAGAAACATTTCAAGCAGACAGGCGGAAGCTGTCCAATCATTACATCCATACAAAATCACAGTTACCATAGAGGGAAGCATCAACATCTGGGTTTTCAAAGCTGGGGGGCTCTCTGGGCTGCCCAGAGTCTCATCTGGTCAAATCACACAACACTTCTCAAAGTGATCCCCAAAACAATGCCTCACATCAGGGATTATATAGCCTTCTCCCGGCACAGAGAAATGTAACAACCCCCTTGACCCACTGCCCAATCAAAAAGTATCTCTTGAGAAACAAGCCTCCCACCATAGGCTCCAGGTGCACTTAAGCCTAGGGGCAGGGAAGATCTTAAAAATTTACATTCCTATAATAGAGTCCCAAGTAATAATCATTATAGTGGTAAGAAATTTGAAAAGTTCAAGCTGGCTTGAGGCACAGTAATCAAAGCCAGACTCCCTTAATTTCATCCACTGTCAAATCCTAAACATTGAGCTACAGGAGGAATAAGAGGATAACTGTTCATGTCAGCTGCAGAAGAAAGGGGGGAAACTTGAAATGCTATATATGACTACCTAGGACTATGAGAAAATGATGTTTAAAAACTGGACTGAGATAATAGGTTAGTGAAATAAATTTTACAAATTTGAGGAGGGCAGACCATTCAGGCACCAAATAGGCCAAGGTGGAGGGACTCATCTTGGTCAGAGACAAATGGCATAGGTTACCATTTTTCAAAGTTCCTTCATCATAAAGAATTGAGAAATTGATTTGTAATGAGCTATTAAAAAGGGAACAAAGAAAATTTAAGTAATATCAAAAGAACACAGTCTGAGATATTGATGTGAAGGGTAAAAAAGCAGTGGATACAACTGACACAGAGGCCAAAATTGTTGGAGGACTTAGGGAGCCAAACAAATAAAGGAATGGAGGGAGATTAAAACCTTGTTTCTGGGACATTTTATAGTCAGCTTTTCTGTAAACCTGAGTATTTTCCCCTTTGTTGTGTTAAATATCTTAAATAATTAATGATGGTACTATATAATAAAATCTCGTTAATATGACTAAAAGAAGAATATCACAATTTTTTTGTGTGGAACAGGACAAATAAAAACAAACTGAAATAGTAAAGAATATAGGTTCTTATGTCATGGAGAGGAGTAGCTAGAAACTAGGAGAGTAGCAATGAGCTACACAATGGGTCGTACTGATAAATAAAAGTTTGGGAGTCATATAGTTGAAATAATGTAGAATAAATCTATGATAGTATGGGAGACAAAATGATGGAAAGAAAAGCACTAGTTAATGAGTCAGAAATGTGTTCTTCATGTATGACCTTGGGCAAATTATTTATACTCTTTATGCTTCAATTACTTGTATGGTAAATGGAAAAGGGTTAGATAAATTGTCTCTTTGGTCTCTTGAATCAAATAAAATATATAATTCTGACTCTGGTAAATTCTAATCTATATATGTGTATATAAGTGTGTATGTGTGTGTATAATAGGTATACAATATAGGTTATATATAATAGATATTATATTTATATAGGTATTATATTACATATAGGTTTTATATCTGTACATATATACACATGTACACATATCTGTACATATATACATGTGTACATATATCTGTACATATATACATATGTACACATATCTGTACATATATACACGTGTACATATATCTGTACATATATACACATGTACACATATCTGTACATATATACATGTGTACATATATCTGTACATATATACACATGTACACATATCTGTACATATATACATGTGTACATATATCTGTACATATATACATATGTACACATATCTGTACATATATACATATGTACACACATATAAACATATTATTTTTATAAACCTTTTTTTTTCTTTTCCTTTTCCTTCATTTCACATATCCAATAGGTTACTAATCCTATAAATCCCATATGCTAATTTCTCTTATCAGTGACTTCCTCTCTATTCACATTAGTATAGAAATACATTGGCATCTCTCTGGATTTTTGCAATAGACTATTACAAGCTCTTTCCATCTCCAATGTAGTAATTTAGGTAAGAAAGATCTATTTGACTCATTATGTCTAGAACTACTTGCACTATTCTCAATACCCTGCCCTTCCTTATTCATAGATCAGATCATGTAACCCCTCTTTCCATATTGCTTATCAGGTTATATCTAAGCTTTCCTGATTTTCAAGGACCTCTATAATCTTAAAATAAACAAGCAAAATCCATCTATTTTTTTCATGTGTATGTCTCCTTGACAAATTCTAGTTGAACTGAAATATTCACTCTCACCTGAATGTCTA
>WOXC01005031.1:355000-469029 GCA_011680675.1 Gymnobelideus leadbeateri | reverse complement strand
TCAGGCTATGAGTTTGGGGCCGGATCCTTGACTTTGAATACCTCTGGGTGGCTAGTTTATGGCTAAGTCAGGGAAGTCAGTGAGGAAAGTAGATGTGTAGGTGGGGATGAGTCTGACCACTTCAGATTTCTGCCTCTATACCCCTGGGCTATAAGTAGGCTTTTGTTGGTGAGGTGAGGTGGGGCTTGTTGGGTCCCCTCCCTCTCTTCTCTTCAGATTCCTGGCTGTCTCAGTTACACCCTTTCTTGGAGATTCTCAAGCCTGAGGCTATTTCCATTAACTTGGGATTTCAATCTGGGTGGGAGACTTATCTTTGGGTTTTCTGCTTCATGAAGGAGGGATGGGAGGATCGGAGCAGCTAGAATTTACTTTGCCATTCCAGCCCCTGTATCATACAGGCAGGCAGTTTCTAAACTTCCAGGCTGGGGGCTGAATGCAGCCTGAGAAGCCACTCTCTCCACTGGGGGCCCGACTCTCCTACCTGGCTCCAATGATTCGTTCCCTCTGCGAGATGACTCCATTCGTCCTTGGTAAGTCTGCAGGCTGGGGCTTTTTCTCTCTCTGGTGTAGTCTGCTTGCCTGCTCTTAGGTCTGAGCTGTGCAGACCCCACGCGCTCTGCGCTCGACCTGCATAGTATGCTCTGCGCTCTGCGGACACTCTGGGCAACCTCCTGGGATGGATTCTGCCACACTCTGTCTTCCACTGGGCTCCGTCACTCCGGAATCCGCTCAGATTTACCCTTTTGGACTTAGTGACAGAGGAGCTCAGCGAGGTTACTGCTTCCTTTCCGCCATCTTGGCTCCACCCCCTCTGAGACTCATTTTCTCATCTTTAAAAGGAGAGGAAAAGGGGCAGCTAGGTGGTGCAGTGAGTAAGAGTGCCAGCCTGGAGTCGGGAGGACACAGGATTCTTACAGCCTCAGATATTTAGCACCCACACATAAATAATTAGCTGTGTAACCTTGGCAAGTTAACCCCAATTGCTTTAAAAAATGAGAGGACAAAACTTAATTATTTTTGAGGTCTAAATTCAGTTTTAAGTGTGAAATCTTTTGATTAATGATGTTTTTATTTCTTAGCTAACTCAAAGATTTGGGAGAATCACATAGTCCCAGTCCAAACTCATGAAAATGAATGACCACAAGATTCCAGATTCCAGGATGTCAGCATTTGGAGGGACCTTTGATACCATGTGGTCTTAGCATCATCATTTTACTGATGAAGATATTGAGGTTCAACAAGTGGTCATATATGGAAGAAGTGTCATAGCTGAGTCTCAACACTTAAACTTTTTACTTCTGATCCAGAACTCTATCCATTAAGACATGCTGATTCTCTTATTTAGGGTGGGAAGGGAGCTCATGAATCATCTAATTCAGGCCTCTATCCACTGTTACAATTGCAATTCTCTTCTCATACTACAAGGATGCATAATGTCAGTGGGAGAGTTCCCTCCCTTGATGAAGAACACAATACCTATGTAAGGGTCATGAATTAATAAGCTGCATTTATGAGTCAATATGGCTAAAAAAGAATTGAGCATCTACTGGCCAATCTGTCCGATTGAGAGTCTCTCCAAACTCAGTTAATCTGGTCCTTAGACCACAGATATCATTCTTGTTCAGTCATGTTCTACTCTTCATGACCCCATGGACCATACTGGCCAATGGGGTTTTCTTGACAAAGATACCAGAATGATTTGCTATTTCTTTCTCCAGTGGACTAAGGCAAACAGAGGTTAAGTGATTTACCCAAGGTCACATAGCTAGTAAATGTCTGAGGCCAAATTTGAACTCGTGTCTTTCTGACTCCAGGCCTAGTGCTCTATCTGTTGAGCCATCTAGTCATCTCCAGACCACAGATATACACAGTCCTTTGGGGGACCTGGATCTGAAACTTTTTGGGGTAGTTGACAATAAATATTTATTAAATGCCTACTATGTTCCAGACACTGCTAAATGCTTGGGATACAAAGAACAGCAAAAATCAAACCCTGTTCTCAATAGGCCCACCATCTAATGGGGGAGAAAATATGCAAACAGCTATATACAAAGAAGATACAGACGGGATAAATTAGAGATAATCAACTGATAGAAGGCATTAGAATTAAAGGCACTAGGGAAGGGTTTCTTGAAGAAGATGGAAATTTATCTGGAATTTGATGGAAGCCAGGGAAGCCAAGAGGAGGAGATGAGGAGAAAGAGAATTCCAGGCATGGAGGACAGCCAGTGAAAATTCCCAGAATCTGTAGTTGGAAAGTCTTATTTGAGGCACAGCAAGAAGGGCAATGTCTCTGGATCATAGAGTAAGTATGTGGAAGAGAAGAAGGTATAGGAAGACCAGGAAGGTAGGAAGGGTTCTGACTGCCAAGGGCTTTGAATACTAAACAGAGGATTTTATATTTAACCCTAGAAATAATAATGGAACACTGGAGCTTATTAAATTAAGGGCAAAAATGCTCAGACCTGTTTTAGGAATTTGACAATTTGAATTGAAAATGAGTTGAAAATGGATTGGAATGAGGAGAAATTTGAAGCAGATAGATTAACTAGACTCCTATGGATTGCCAGAGGCTGTGCTCTACCCAAATAGCCTTTGTAAACCTAGAATCACTGCCATGCCACAATGAGGCATCAGAGGAAGGCATTAATGGAGTACTAAGCTCTATAAGTCATCTTTAAAGGCGCTTCTGGAAGCAACCATGCTAGCTCTGGAGGGTAGAAGCCAAAATATGAGGCACCATTAAGCTTTCTTTTTTTTTTATTACTTTTCTGCAAAGAGGCTCTATGTGCAGGCAGGACAGAAATTCATGAGGGTACAATTTCATTCTAATGAATTCATTGGTTCCTCCCGGAAACAGTGTAAAATTATATAATAAAGCATCTCAAAATACCAAGTAATCATTCACACTGTGGGTCCAATCATGTTCCTTGTGTATTAACCAGTACAGAATACCTCTCCCTGATGAAAAAGTCACACAGAAAGTCAATTACATCAGTGCTATCCTTGCCACAAGAATTTACCATTAGCATGTTTGTAAAAAAAAAAATTTTTTTAAAGAAGCAGAGATTCTATAGAATATGAAGATATTACAAATGCCATATAGTCCAAGCCTGGGCAGAAATCCCCTAAAAATACCTCCAACATGTGGCTATCTAGTCTCTCTGTTTGAATAAATACTTCCAAGATAGGGAACCCACTACCTTCCAAGTCAACCTAATACTTTTTTGTACAATCGTAACTTTAAAAAATATATTCTCTCCTCTTTAGTCCCTGTTGCAATAATGATAATAATAGTAATTAGTATCATAACAGTAATAAGAAGCCACTAGAGTTTACTGAGTAGGGGAATGATATGGTCATACCTACCCTTTAGAAATACCACTTTGTCAGCTGTAATGGGGAGAGATTTGAAACAGTTATACTAACCAGAAAGCCATTGAATTAATCCGGGCATGAGGTTATAAAGGATTTTACCAAGGTGTAGGTATGTGAGTGGAGAGAAAAGGACATATAGGAGAGACATTTTGAAGGTAAAAATAAGAAAACTTTGTAACAACTGGATGCATAAGGTAAGTGAGAATGAGGACTCCAGGGCATAACTGAGATGGCAAGCCTGGGTGATTGAGAAGATGGCAGTACCTTCAAGAATAATAAGAAGGTTGGGAATAGAGAAGGTTGAGCAGAGAGACGATGAGTTCAGTTTTGGACATGTTGAGTTTATGATATCTGTAGCATATCCAGTTTGAGATGTTTGATCGCAGTTAGAGATTAGAGACTGGACATGAGGAAAGAGTTGGAGAGATAAATGTGAGAATGGCTTCTGTCTTCTAAAACACAAAGGAGTTATGTTCTGTATTGTTAGAGGGAGGACCCTTATGGGCAAAATAATGGACTGTGAAGTGTTCGAGGAAGTTGTAATCACATACTTGATTATAATCTTCATTTTAAATCTTTCTTTATAACTATCCCAAGCACTACAACTATTAATTTCACCCCCTGCAAATAACTGGAGCCCAAGAAATATATTTTAATTATTTTTTTCCAAAAACAAAACACAAAAGGGAATACATTAGAGAAAACTCTGGAAAACACTAGGAATGAGTTATTGATTGTGGAAGAATATTTGTACATTGCTCTTTCATAGATTACAAACTGAATTCATCTTTCCTTACCAGGAATTGTATTTCATAAAAAAAAAAAAAAAACACTCCTAATTGAATGCCAGGGCAATCAACTAAGCATGCCTATTAATAAAGTCAATGAATTAACTTGAATTTAGCTTGTGGGTAGCATGAAACAAAAAGTCTTCCTCAAGCTGAGCAGATTGGTCTAGAAGAGCAACACTCATTTTTATCAGTGCCTATTCTTTGCCTTAAAACATCCCATATTTACATGATTTTATAAAGAAATGGGGGGGCCTTTCAGAGCCTGTCTGTATAACTTTAGGGAAATAGATTGCCTTTTTTACAAAAGATATACTTCATATAATCAAGGGTAAATCAGTGAATTTCTCTAATTCTCAATTTCCTATTGGTGAAAATGGTAATAATAATAATGTGCTATTTACATTTTTTGCAAGAAAAGCACTTTGTAAATTACAGAACAATGACACTAGCATGAGTTCTCTTTAAATACTTCAGGGATTTATAATTTTGGTAGGACTACTATAGCTACCCAGATCATAACTCCCATAAGGTAGTATTCAAGAGTTGCTGTGGCCAAGAAATTCATCATCCTTTTAGACAACTATCAAAGCTCTAGAGATGAAACGAACCTTAGAAGCCTTCTAGTTTTTCAGATAAGAAAGCTAAGATACACCAAAGGTCATATGTTATAGATTCCAGAGCCAATAGCTTAAAGACCCCAGACCTCTTATTAAAGATTCAAATCTCTTTCCATTGGGCTTAACTAGGCTACTCCTCAGACAACAGATATAAGCCATCATCCACCTACCTATATGATACCTTTCTATCCTGGCAGGTCCTTGCAGGGATGAGGAACTTGAAGCCATGTGGCCACATATGGCCTTCTGGGTCCTTGGCTGTGACCTTCTGACTGAGTCCAAGTTTTATAGAACAAATCCTTTTATTAAGGGGATTTGTTCTGTGAAGTTTGGATTCAGTCAAAGGTCCACACTTGAGGACCTAGAGGACCTACAGAGCCTAAGGTCCTGTACTAGAGCTTAAACAGCCTTTAGGAGCCTACAGTGAATTCCATAACCTGATGAGTCTTCAAAGAATTTAGCAAAGTAATAATATTATTAATAACAATTAGCATTATACATCACCTACTGTATGCCAGTCTCTATACTAAGGATTTTTAAAATTATGTCATTTCATCCTTACAACAGCCCTGAGAGGTAAGTGATATTATCCCCATTTTATAATTGAGAAAACTGAGGCAAACAGAAGTTAAATAACTTGTTTAAGAATACATAGCTAGTAAGAATCAAAGGAGGGATTTGAACTCTTGTTTTCCTGACTATGGGTTCAAAGTTCTATTCTCTGTGACATTTAGCTGTCTATCACAGCCACCTGGCTGCCTTTACTAATAACAGTGGGTTATTATCATTATCATTATAGCATAACTTCTGGGAGATGGTCAGGATAGTAAACATAGTTAAGTGATTAATTAGTAAGCTCATAGATTCAACCAAGTTGCTTGGTATGTAATCTTTCAAACTCAAGGATCCCTGTTGAAGTGAACAGTAAAATTATTGAATCTGCCGAGCTGCAGATCTGTGCACCTTTTTCCCTTATCAACCCATCCTCCACAGCCCTGCTTGAATGATTTGCCTAGCATAACACTCTGATTCCATCAAAAAATCTTCAGGGACTCCCCAAATACTTAGATATTGAAGATATTTCTAAATACATTCATAGGAGAATGAAGACAGTTATTGGAAATTTCTTTGATGGTTCTGTGTGTTGTTTGAGACATTTACTTCTCAAATAGAAGTGATATGTGATATGGAGGTTATAAAAGTGTTGTCATGGTCTGCATTTAGAATAGCCTATTGTTTCACATATGGGAAGTGACATTCTTGTAGTACTCTGTCCTGATCAGACCACATCTAAAGAACTGTGCTCAGTTCCTGGTGGTATATTTTAAGAAGGGCATGAATAAAGTGTGTCTCTAAAGGGTATGCAGAGAAGGAAAGCCAAGATAGTAATCAGAGACCATGTCTTACCTTGTTGATGAAACTGAAAAAAAAAAGATGGGAATTTGAAGGAGAGAAGACTTAGAGGAAGGGATGGCAGTAGAATTGTGGCACAGTTACCATTGTTATATATTTGAAGGGTTGTCATATGGGAAAAATTATTAGACTTGTCCAGCTTGGCCTTAGAGGCTAAATTAGAAGCAATGGTGCAAGTTTCAAGGAGGTAAACTTAGACTGTGCTAGGGAAAATCAATTAAAGCTGGTTCAAAGGAAAGAGGCTGGGTGGCTAGGTAGCACAGTGAATAGAGCACTGGCCCTGAAGTCAGGAGGACCTGAGTTCAAATCGGGCCTCAGATACTTAACACAACTACTAGCCATGTGACCTTGGGCAAGTCACTTAACCCCAATTGCCCTCCAAAAAGCAAAAAAAAAAAAAAAAAAAAGAGGCTTCCTTAGGAGGGAAGAGATCCTCTCCATTCCTGCACCTAGAGCAAAGACTAGATAATCATTTGTCAGGGATATTATTGAGAAAACTCTTTTCCATGTTTAGGTTGGAGGAGGTAATTTTGTGGTCCTTTCTAGCCCTGAAATTCTGTGAATCTAAATCCTAGTCAACTGTGGTTTGTATTATATGATTAGCAGTATTGTATTGTATAGCAGTATTGTAATTGATATATATCAATTAATTCTTGGTTGATGCTAACCTGTAATAAGAAACAAAATTCAATTTCAAAATGAGTAATTCCCTAGCTTATTGGCCCCATAGAGGTATCACTTAAGGTCTCAAGAGGATTTTCCACCCCTAATGATTTAATTCGACTAAAAGATTAAATGACCTGGATAGGAGTTGGTGGCAACACAACATAGTGCTTTATTCATAGTAGGCGTTTAATAAATATTTATTTACTAAACAACTGACAGGCTGTGCCAACTTACCTTTGCTCTTTTGTATACTTGGCCCATGTCTATAAGTTAGAAAAATATATAGACCACGAGGCAATCAGACCAGTCTAAACCAGTCTCCATAGTGAGTATATCACTGGGACACAAACAAAATCCATCGAACATTCATCTGTAGGCGCTCTTCAGACATATAGCCATGGTATAAGGGAACTGAGAAAAGATGTGCAGGTGGTAGTGGAGGTAATGGTAGCAAAAACAGTAGTGATAGTAGCAGTCGTAGTAGTAATAAAGGTGATAGTAATAATAGTGATTCTGGCGGTAGTAGTAGCACTAGTAGTAGTACTAGTAGTAGTGATGAAGTTAAAGGAAATATAAAATGTTGAGGTATAGGGTTAGGGGTGCTTGAGACCCCAAAATACCAATACTCTGGGTCCTGCCAAATGAATTTGACTCAAGTCTTCTCTCAGCCAAAAAAAGCAAGGTTTATTAAAAGTTCACCATGATGGGTATACTCTTAAGGAGCCTTGGTATCTATGACACTTGTACTGCACAAGCAGGCAAGAGTAATCCAACAAAGAGTAAGTCTGTGCTAGATCATTCTCTGGCCTTCCTCTTAGAGGAAAAATGGGTCTAATATACAGAAAGGATGTGGGAGGAAACTAGGGGTGGTCTAGAGGAGAAGTTTGCGGGGGGTCTTCAGGAGGAGTCAATGAGGTCAGACTCCAGTAGTGAGTGATTAAGGGTGTGAAGTTGCTGTAGGCTACCCGGAGATAACAGACAATGGTGGGTTAGGCCAGTTCTAGGGTATAACAGATTTAGGTATAGATATTTTGGGAGGATCAAGGATGGGAAGTTGCTGGACAAAGGAGGGCTAAACTAGTAATAACAAAGATTTGGGCCAAGCCAAAATGAAAGGCTTATGGCCTCAGGCAAATGCCTCATGTCAGAAGATTCAAGGAGAGCTCAAGGGGGTTCCCAGAGCCTGTACCTCATCAATAGTAGTACTTGTGGTTGTTGTAGTGGTGGTAGTAGTAGTAGAAGTAGAAGCAGAGCAATAGTAGTGGTAGTGGTGGTGGTGGTAGAAGTAGTGGTAGAAGCAGTACTAGTAGTAGTGGTATTGGTAGTAGTAATATTATTATTAAGATTGGGTCTTTCTATCTTACCCTAGATGGAAGTGCCATGGTCACTCATGGACCTATTAATGCTCTGTTTAAGAGCTTTGCCTTTCTCCATTTCTGACCTGGGCCAATTGACCCCTCTTTCCACAGCTTGGTGGCCCTCTGAATGCTGAGGCTCACATATTTGGGCCAAACTTAGTATAGACACCTGATCAGCTTTAACATACTGCAACTCAGACCTCATGTATTTCAGCAATCCCCCAACCTCAGCCTCCCCAATAATAGAGATTAAAGACACATGCCACTAGACTTAGCAACTGTATTTGTCTAAAGAGGTACACCCTTCTAATAGTAACCTATAGAAAAAGGTAATGAATTGGGAGTCAGGAGACCAAGAATCAAGTCCTGACTTAGTGTCACTAACCTTAGTTTCTTCATCTGTAAATAGAGTGTAACATTGGTATTGCCCATCCCATAAGATTGTTGAGAGGTTCACATGGGGTGATATGTGTGAAAACATATTGTAATCAACCTCAAAATTCTATATAAATCAATTAATAAATAGGCATTTGTTAAAAAACAGACTTGCTAATATACTAGGCACTGTAATATTATAAAAAGAAAAATAAATAAAACTCTGCCCTCAGACAGCTTATGCTGTATCTGCAATGATAATATGAATGTGGTGGAGAGATCACTAGACTTGGAGTGAGGAAGACCTAAGTTCAAATGTCACTTTAGACACTAATTGTATGACCATAGTAAAGTCACTTAACTTTTCTGTGCCCTAGTTTCCTCCTCTGGAAAATAAGAAGATTCCACTTGATGTCTAAGATGTTTTCAGCAGAAAATCTGACTTTAATATCATATGTAAATAAATTTATTTGGCAGCTGGATAGTCCAATGGATAAAGCATTGAATCTAGAGTCAGGATAGAGGAGTTCAAATTCAGTCTCAGACATTTACCAGCTGTGTGACTCTGGACAAATCACTTATTTTCTGTTTGTCTCAGTTTCTTCATCTATAAAATGGGGATAATAATTTTGCTTGACACCCAGAGTTGTTGTGAAGACAAAATATGAAAATATTTGAAAACCTCTTAATAAGTTAAGTGACATTATTATTATTATTATTAATAGTATATAAAATACATACAAAATAAATATAAGATAACTGAGAGAGTCACTATGTATTAACATCTGGGGATGTCAGAAAAACTTTCATATAGAAGTGATATATGCAGGGATTTAAAGGAGAATATATATATATATATACATATATATATATATACACATATACAAATATACATACACATACATATATATGTATATGTAGAAGTGATATATGCAGGGATTTAAAGGAGAATATATATATATATATATATATATATATATATATATATATATATATATACACACACATACAAATATACATAGACATACATATATATGTATATGTATTTAACTTATTATTATTGGTCTTCCCTATAGAGTCCTAAATGACAAAAAGATATGTACAATGGAAAAATTCCACAGAATTGGTAAATTCCAAAAACATTTTTCCTTCTTTGTATCTGTCTCTGTATGTCTCTCTCTCTCTCTCCCTCCTTCCCTCCCTCCTTCCTTCCCTTTTTCTCTCTTTCTCTCTTTCCCCCTGTGTTTCTGTGTGTCTCTGTCTCTGTCTGTTTCTGTGTCTCTCTGTCTCTCTTTTTCTCTCTCTCCCTCCCCATTCCCATCCTCCCTCCCTCCCTTCCTCTATGTGTGTTTTTCTCTCTCAGCTATAATTCAAATATGTGAAAAAAAAAAACAATCTTTATCCTAGAGAAGAGTTGATTTACTGATGAAAGCCATCAACCCTGAAGAAAATATTACCAATGAAATAAGAACTACTCAGATGATTTAATGTGCTGGGACATTCAACCAGCAGAAAAATCACCCCGAGAGTCAATTAACTCAGAACAATATTATCACTTGGATTATTTTGAGCCCTGTCAGGCTCAAGTTAGAAAGGTCCTTGTGCTCTGCAGGAGATCACCCAAGAAGACCATAGTAACTCAGAAAATGTACAAGAGAAACATCCTGTCCTTCTGCCTCTCTTTACTTTTTGGGAGGAACATCACAATTAAAGTGTCCAGGAGGTAATCTTGCAAGTTCCAAGAGTTCTATAAATATGAAGCATATGAATAATATACTGTACCATTCCATGTCCTGTTGTACTCAGCCATGTAATTTCATCCAGGTTCAGTTCAGGGGGAGGCTGGTCTCTAATAATACTGGGCTCCTTTTTTCATACTGATTCACTTAAATCCCCTACTTCAGTATCCCAAGGGATGATTTCACTTATGGTTCACAATTGACCTCACCAATAACAGGGAATAAAAAAATATTCAATTTACAATATGAATAGGTATGAGATTGGTAATTTATTCCTATAAACACAAGCATAGCTAAACATAAAGAACTCTCAAGAACATGTCAACATAAGAACCAGTAACTTAATGTAACTATTGGTATAAACTGCTAGGAGGATGGTATTTTTAGCTCATCAAAATACAAAGCCATTCGTGGGGATTGTTGATTAGACATAACATTTCACCTAAGTTCTGATTCCACTCCAAACCTGAACCTCATCTGTACTTCATAATTATTTACTTCTATAGTCAATCAACCCAGAATCAGCAGCTGCAGCAACTAACCTTTCCTTGCCAAAGTTTATATCCTTCTCTCTGTGACTTTGATGCCATTCCCCCCCACATCCTTAAGAAAACTTTCCCCTTCTAAAATGAATGCTTAATTTCTCCCTCTCCATTGGATCCTTCAAGGCTACTTTCAAATATGTTCTCATCTCCCTAATCCCTAAAAAAATCCTTTGATTGGTCTTTCCAATCATCCAGATATCAGACTCACTGTTTTTCTCTCCTTTCTTTACTGTTAAACTTTTAGAAAAATTTCTCTACACCAAATTTTTCTACACATTCTCATTGCTCCCTAATCATTCACCTGAAATTTGTTTTCTGCCTCAACTAGTCTAGTAAAATTGTCTCAGGGACATTTAATGCCCTGCTATACATCAAATGTAGCAGTCTTTTTTCAATCTTCTTTTCTCTTCAGGACTCTGCAACTCGTGAAATTTGATCATCTCTCTTCCTGGACACTCACTTTACCCATGGCTTCAAAAACACCTCACTTTTCTGGTTCTCCTATCAATCTGTAAACATCTACTAAATGTTTACTTTGTGAAAGGTACTATCCTAGGTACTAGAGATGCAAAAACAAAAGCAAAAATGATTCTTGCCCTTAAGGAGCTTGAAGTTGGCTGAGGAAGACAAGGTGCTTGCAGAGAGTTATATACAAATGGATCCAAAATAGATAAAAAGTGAACTCTGAGTGTGGAGATGGCATTAGCTGAGGGAATCAGGAAAAAACTTTATGTAGAAGATGGTATTCAATCTGAACCTGAAGAGAACCAGGGTTTCTGAAACATAGTATTGTGGAGAACTCCATACATTCCAAAATTAGTGATAGACTCTCTAAAGGCACAGAGATGGGATTGAGTATTTTGTGTGAGAAACAGTGAATAGGTTAATTTGGCCAACCTATAGTGGGAATGGAAAGAACTACTGGATCTATTACTAATTTTTTAACATGAATAAATGAATGAAGAGGCATTTATTAAAGGCTTCCTTTGTGAGAAACACTGTGCTAATTAATGGAGATTCAAATAGAAATGTAAAACAGTCCCTGCTTTCAAAGAGCTCACTGTCTGATTGGGGGAGATAATACATTTAGTTGAGTTCAGATATAAGGCAAATGGAAAGGCCAGGCAATCAGTCCTAATAGCACAATGATAGCATGTATGGCAAGACCAAGGAACCAAGGGTACATCAGTAGGTCAATTTCAATGCTCAGTGATCTGGTACACATAACATCAGGATAGATGGTAAGACCTGAAAAACCTTGAAGATTCAATGGAGAGCACATAGTAGCCCTCTACATTATTTGAAAAATTATAGTAGGCAAATCTTACTTATTTAAGCAATATGAGCAACCACAACTACTCATAGTAGAGGGTAGAAAGAAGACAGAGATGTGGTGAATGGGAGATAGATACCTACCACCATTGGGAATAAAAGAGTGAACCTGAAGGTATGAATGGATAAGGGAGAGATTTTGGGTCCCTTCCACCACAGTGGTGATGAGAAGAGTGGTCTAGAATGAGGGGAAGAGGAAAGAGAATTGGCAAGAAGGTTTGAAGAGAAAGGAGTTCTTCAGCATAAGTATCAAACTTGTCACTAGGGGGGAGGGGGAAGCAACAACACTTCTTAGTGATCCTGAACCATATAAAAATATAATTAGGAAATATTGAACAAAGTTAATAAAAATTATGTAGAAAATGTTACTACATGGCTTTCTAAGTCAATATATGGCCCCAGGAATCCTTAACATCTCCCATTTCTATTTGAGTTTGACATCATTGTATTTTATCTTCCTGGGTGTCCAGGACAGGGAAAAGGAGAGAAGGATGGAAAGAAGGATGCTTTTCTGGGTAATATGTGGAGTAGTATCTTCTCCCCAAGGTCTCCAATAATTTTTATTTCTTCAACAAGTTTCTCTTTTTTAGTTAGAATCAGATCAGAAGTCAATCATGTTGTTTCTTATAGCTTTTGAAAGATGTAGTCACTCCTAAAGCTTGACAAGAAGTCATAATTTGCTTCTTGCTTTTGGCAAAAAGAGAACACCAACATGTGTTATGATGATCTAGAGTCTTCCATCATTTCTCTATCATGCTGTGGTACCAAGTCTCTTATCTATCCCCCAAATTCCTCCTATATTTCCTCGTCTTGTCCAGGCGACCCATTGTAGCAGCAAGCACACTAGCATACCTAGGTGGCTGTTAGCACAGGTTTTTAGATCTGCTTTTCTAAAGGAAGGCAACTCAAAATGGGTTAACAATCTTACTTTAATCAAACATATATTGTTTACCTAGTGTAGGGTAAAAAGTCAATATCTTGAACTTCAGAGAATACAAACAGAAGTTACAAACAGACAGAGAAATACATCAGCAGACAGAGAAATACATCAGCAGACAGGGCTTCCAGCTGTCTGGCCATTACATCCATACTTAGGTAACAGAGAGGGAAGCACCAACGTCTGGGTTTTCAAAGCCAGGGGCTCAACAGCAGCCCAGAGTCTCATCTGGCCAAACAACACAACTCTTCCCAAAGTGATCCCCAAAGCAAAACCTCACATCAGGGTATATATAGCCTTCTCTTGGCTCAGAGAGTGTCACAACCCTCTTGACCCACTGCCCAATCACAAAGTAACAAGGTGTGGGCATTCCTGAAAAACAAGCATCCTTTCAGTTTCCATGTGACCACATTTAGCCTATTAGGGGGAAGAGTATATTTTCAAATCAGGGAAGGTTCTCAGATTCACTTAAGCCTATCAAGGGACTAAGGGGCATGGAAGATCTTCAGATTCCCATTAAACCCATTAAACGGCATATTTTGGAGGGGCCTTAAAATATATGTGTAGAATGTTAGAACCTAGATTAAATAAGTTAGCCAAAAAGCATTTAAGTGTCAATTATGTGTCAGGCATTTACTAGAAAGGCAAAAACACTGTACCTTTCCTCAAAGAGTTCACAATATCAGTTTTCTACTACATGTAATTAACTATGAAAAGTATTAGAGATAAAAAGTACGTAGTCCTTGGTCTCAAGGAGCTTATAATAATAATGTTAGGAGAGGAATCTTAGAGCATAGAATATTAGAATATAGGACATGAATACTAGAATTGGAAGGGATCTTAAAAAGAATATTAGAATACAGAATATAAGATGTTACATTTAAAGTAAATCTTAGACATCAAGTAGGATAATTCCCTTTTCATAGATGAAAAGAAGCTTTACTTTTTTAATTTTGAGACCCACTAAATCAACAGCATATTATATAATTGTATTTAGTTATGCTAATGAGCATTAGTCAAAGATGAAAGAACTGAATAAATTCGATTGTGGGGAAGGGGCTTTAAAAAAAATAAATTAGGGGGGCGGCTAGGTTGCCTAGCAAATAAAGCACTGGCCATAGAGTCAGGAGGACCTGAGTTCAAATCCAGCCTCAGACACTTAACACTTACCAGCCATATGTGACCTTGGGCAAGTCACTTAACCCCAATTGCCCCTCCAAAAAGCAAAAAAAAAAAAAAAATTAAAATTTGACCTATGTAAACCATGCTCCTCAAGTCAAGACATTGGGTCTAGCCCAATGTCACTAACTACTTTGTCACTAACTGAATGTTATACTAAGGGAAATCATATCACTTTACTAAGCTTCAACTCCCCCCTCTTTAAGAAGACACATTTGGAATCTGAGGAGGATTATCTTCTATTTTCCCTTCTTTTCTAAACTTCTGTACTCTAAGGTTATATCCAATGCTAATATTCAATGTTGTAAAGTCCCTCCCAGATCTAACATCCTCTGTTTCATGACTCAATATTTGCCATTCCAAACTTCCTTTTCTCTCTAAGAATCTAGCCTGCCCTGGGTGTACCAAGTCAAAGATGCTTAGACATGGAGGGGAGGACCAGTGATTTCATGACTATAAAGGTTTTCACAAAGTCATAGAATATTTGTGTTAGAAAGGATCTTGAAGATCCTTCCTCATTTGAAAAAAATAGCAGATAGAAGCCCAGAAAGATCAAGTGACTTTTCCAAGGTCACAGTGACCAGCAAAGGCAAAATTAGAACCCAGGTCTCTTCTTTACCAGTGCAATTATTTCTTGCTTTTTGTAGGAGAGAGAGCAGGGCAATTGAGGTTAAGTGACTTTCTCAAGGTCAAATAGCTAGTAAATGTTAAGTGTCTGAGGCCAGATTTGAACTCAGGCCCTCCTGACTCCAGGGTCAATGCTCTATTCACTGCACCACCTAGCCACCCCAACCAGAGCATTTTCTACAAACAACTTCCACTACACCAACCTTTCTACTAGATGTCAATCCTTATAGCAAAATGTGCCTAGAGAGCAGTGTTTACTCCTTTGTTTAGGCATCTAGTATGCAGAGCTAAAGTGAGCACATCTCTAGCTGCCCACACAATTTGACTATTCAGTGCATGCTCTTCTGCAGTCTCATCTACTAAAAGTTTGGGAGAACAAATGGGCTATTAACTTATGGATGCTGCTGAGTGGTGACTTATCTGTAAAAGTGATGCAAATCATACCTAAAACGTCATTTCCAGAAGCTCAGAATGAGGCAATATCACAATGATGCAGGGAGTTTCTTTTCTTGCATTTGAGAGGCAATAAGATAAAATGCAAAGAACCCTGGATTTGGAGTTAGCAGATGACGGTTCAAACCCCAGGTCTAATGTTTTTGTTTTTGTTTTTTTCTATTTTACTATATAACACTCTCTATGTGACTTAATTCCTTCATCTGTAAAATGGAGAAACAAAGGCAATAAGAGAAAAGGAATAAGCATTTCTTAAGTACCTACTATGTGCCAGGCATTATTCTAAGCACTTTACAAATCTTATCTCCTTTGATTCCACACAGCCATGGAAGGTAGGCACTAACTTTACAGCTAAGTAAGCTGAGGCAGACAGAGGTTTAGTGACTTGCCTAAGGTCACACAGTTAATAAGTATATGAGGACAGATTTAAAATCAGATCTCTCTAACTCTAGGTTCAATACTCTACTAAAGAACCTAGCTACCTCATAATTCATACTCCCAGTTTCTTAGTTGTGAAGAAAGTACTTTAGAAACCGAGAGGTATGATAGAAATATAAGCCATTAATATATAAAATGGCAGTATAGCAGTAAGAGTACTGTACTTTAAGTCAGGAGATCTGTGTTTGATTTGTGACTCTAAATTTATAAGATATGAAGCTGTGGGAAAAATAGCTCTCAGGCTAAGTTATCTCATCTGCAAAATGGGAATAATTATTATTGTTATCACCTACCTTACATGGTTGTTGTGAAAGAACAATAGCTCAAATTTATATAGCTTTCCAGAGTTCACAAATTGTTTTACATAATCTCATTTGATCCTCACAGAAACCCTACATGGTACATACTATAATTATCCTCAATTTGCATATGAGTGAAGTGAAATTCAGAAGGTTAAGTGACTTGCCCAGGGTCACACATAGAGTAAGTTTTTCAGGTAGCATTTAAACTAAGGGCTTCCTGATTCGTCAATGTATAATACTGCCCCTATACTTTGTAAAATTTAAAGCGATATTCAAATGTGAGATATAATTATTAATTTTGCAGATTATGATGGCAGAAGGAGGTAAAGCAAAGTCCTGGCTTTAAATTTCATCTTGGAAACTTAATAGCTATATGACAAGGGACAAGTCCCTTACTCTCTCAGCCTCAAAGTAAATGATACCCTGCTCCTAAAGAGTTTACATTCTAATGAAGGAGGAGAGAGAGAGAGAGAGAGAGAGAGAGAGAGAGAGAGAGAGAGAGATGGATGGATAGATGTAAGTGTGTAACTAGATCCTGTATAATGTGAATAATGAATCCCCTGAAGTGGTCACATATACTTGAATTCACATTTTCTGAAGTTATAATTGTGTAAAATATAGTCATTGGTTCCAGTCATATGAAAATATGTATTGCAAATTTGAATAATGTGACTGCTTCCAGGGATTCATTATTTGTACCAGTCAGGACCTAGCTTATGCTTCATAGATTCAAAGGGAATATAACATGATTATGGGAGAGAGAGTATTAGCAGTGGGGTCTCAGGAAAGTTTTCTTGTATAAGGTGGAGTTTAAATTGAATTTTGAAGGAAAGCAAAGATGCTAAATGGTAAAGGCAAGGAGGGCATAAATTCCAGACATGGAGGTAATTGGGTCAAAGACAAGAGATGATGTGTGTGCACAGCACTGAAGCTAATGTAGCTGAATGGCAGTGTAAAGAGGGGAATAAAATGTAAAAAGATATCTGGGTGTGGCATTTAAAAAGTTCGAGAGACAATTTGTGGCTAATTAGTCATTTTATTAATAATGTCAGCATTTTTAATAAAGGTCAGTGACACTCAAATGCCAAAGAACCCTCATGGCAGCAGGCTTACAGCTTATATGCCCTGGGAAGAGGAGTGTTCCTGAGGGTTCCTGAGTGGTTAACAATTAATAAGAGATGAACTTTACAAAGAGAAGTGAGGGTGATAGCTAGAGAAAGGAAAATAAATGTTCATTAATTGAAAAAATATTAAGAGAAAGGGAGAAAAAAAGCACATTGGGGGTTGTCTCCATTGCTTAAGTATATATTGATAAACTCTTTCATTCCCCAGGATTTTTAAGTGCCTATAATGAGAGACTGAGAGTGACATCATGTCACTCTTGGACAGAAACACTATTCCTATACCCAGACCACCTCCAGTCTTGGACAATCTTGACAAATGATCTATAACCCCCACCCAAGCCAGAGCTAGTTGGGTGGGATAGCAATATCCAGAATGAGGAGAATATTAATCCTGTCTTTCATTGGTCCTGTCCCTGAGAGATTGGACAAGGAAATAGAACAGGAAAAACAAGTTGGGATCTCCCCAATTTTAATAATTTACAAATAAGAGTAATAATTTACAAATATCAAATAAGAGTAGTTTAGACTTGGGTCCTCAAGACCAAATCAGTGAAATTGATTGTGTCAGGGGATGAT
This sequence comes from Gymnobelideus leadbeateri, assembly GCA_011680675.1. Taxonomy (NCBI): domain Eukaryota; kingdom Metazoa; phylum Chordata; class Mammalia; order Diprotodontia; family Petauridae; genus Gymnobelideus; species Gymnobelideus leadbeateri. The sequence goes on along the minus strand of WOXC01005031.1, from coordinate 451,179 downwards.
ATTATCAGACCTGTGCTTTAGGAAAATCACATTGAAGGCCTTGTAAAAGATGTATTGGCAAGAGAAGAAGTTAGAGGCAGAGAGTCCAAATGGACGCATCATACTTATCAAGGCAAGAAGTCATATGCCTCAACCAGTTTGGTGCCTGCCTGACCAGAGAGAAGGGTGGACATGTACAGATGTAGTATGGAGATAGAATTGATGAGATCTGGTGAATAAGTAGATATTCAGAATTATAGAGAGTGGAGAGATGAGGATGACACTGAGGTTGCAAGCCTGGAGGACTGGGAGGATGGTGGTGCTCTCAGTGGTGCTGGGGGATTTCAGAAGAGAGACAGGTTTGAGGTTAAAGTTCTGTAACAGAGCAACTGTAATCTAAGACGATTCAAGGAGTTTTGATACTGATGAAATCACAGATCACTAATACATACATATATATGTATATGTATATATATCAACAATAATGTCTATAACTTTCTTTAAGACCAGCTGGAATCAGCACTGAAGAAGTTTCATGTAAATTTGTTGGCTTTGCATGATGCCTCCAAGAACAGCTGATGAATATTAAGTCTAAACCTCACTGAACAGAAGCCATAATAGATGCAATTTATCAAGTCCCACTGGCTAAATTTTCTCCTTTAATGCAAGCATACAGTTCCAGTTCCCTTTAATGAGAGGTATGTGTGCGCACATTCAAGGGCAAAATTTGGTCTTTGCATATCTTAAGGCAAAAAGTGGGTCTGGGGCCCAGGGATGAAGATAGAAGCTCCTAGTAACAGATGGGGGAGCTTGCCTCCCATCATTCAGCAGACTAATCTTGGCCCATTTAGAATAATCACCACTGCGTGGGCCTGGTAACCAGGAGACACCCAACTGTAATATGGAGAGGATATAGAAATATCTGCTGAAAGGGAACATGCCCTATATCCTTCCGTCAATAAGTTGTTCTGAAGTGACTTTAGGGTATTTTCACCATTCACTGAGGAAAAAAACATGTGATCCCTTTCCTCCCTTTAGGAGGCTGCATTATCTTAGGTTGTATTGCCAGGTCCTATATTTCATTTTTCTGGGTATGAACTGGCTTGTCAACCTATTCTTCTTAACTTTTTCCTTTTATTTAAGTGTGGGGAGTGGGAGAGGGTAATAGAAGAAGGAAAATAAATGTTAGCTAATTGAAAAAATGAGATAAAGGGAGAAAAAAAGCACATTAAGGGTTGTCTGCATTGCTTAGGTATATACTGATTAATTCATTCATTCAGCAGGATTTATTAAGTGCCTACAATGTGCTAGAAGGGACCTCTGAGATCATCTATTCTTTTTTTTTTTGCAGGGCATTTGGGGTTCAGTAACTTGCCCAAGTTCGCACGGCTAGGTTTTTGTTTGTGTGTGTTAAGTGTCTGAGGCTGGATCTGAACTCAGGTCCTTCTGACTCAAAGGCTAACGCTCTACTCACTGCGCCACCTAGCCACCCCGAGATCATCTATTCTTAAAAGGTGTGATCATTCTGAAAAGGTAGACCTGAGATCCATTATAACAGCTTCCTAATTGATCTCCCAGTGTAAGGCTCTCCCCTCTTCAACCCGTCCTTCCTACAGCTGTCAAATTAATATTCCTAAAGAATTGGGGCTGACTAGGCTATTTCCCTGCCCAAGAAACTCCAGGATCTTTCTATTGCTCCTAACATCAAACACGAAATCTGTTCTTTGTATCTTTGGCATTCAAACCCCATCACAATTTAACTGTAACCTACCTTTCAAGGTATCTTTCATATTATTCCCCTTCATGAACTCTGAGTTCCATGCAAACTAGCCTATTTCACTATGCCCCAGAGGTGACATTACATCTCTCAACTTTGGGCTTTTGCACCCAGTATCATTCTACACTCCCCACAACACAAATCTAAACCTCCACTGTAACATAGGGGCAACTAGGTGCCACAGTGGTTAGACTGCTGGGCTTGGAGTACAGAAGACCTGAGTTCAGTCCAGCCTCACACAGTTTGAAGTTGTGTGACCCTGGGCAAGTCACTTAACCTCTGTCTGCTTCAGTTTTCTCAACTGTAAAATGGGGATAAAAATAGCACCTATCAGGATTGTTGTGAAGATCAAATGAGATGATAACCGTAGCATGATCCTGGTACATAGTAAGTGCTATGGAAATGTTAGTAATTGGTATAGGTAATTATGATAAAATGGTTTTATATAATGCTTTAAGATTTATGAATTGCTTTGCATGTTTGTCTCATTTGCTCCTCACAATTACCTTGTGAGGTAGGTGCTCATATTACTAATATTTTAGAGATGAGAAAACTATGTTTGAAAGAGGTGAAGAGATTTGCTTGTCTGTGGTAACATATCTAGTAAGTGTCTGAAGGAGGATTTGAACTCAGGTCTTCCTGACTTCAAGCCTATAGTGCTGTCTATTATAGCAAACAACTGAACAACACTAATCAGCAGGGTAATTGTGTTGACAGCAAAGGTGTTACAATGCATCTGCAGGCCTCCATGTCACCATGAAAAGAGGACAAGTGTGTTTTCTCTCTTGTTCTCCAGGATCAAGATCAATCAATACAGCTAATTAGAGTTCGCCTGAAGTCTGGCATTACTTTATACTATTGGAGTCATTGACTTGAGAGTTCTACTGCTTATAATGACTTTTCACTCTTCAGGAGTTATTCTGAAGCATTGAGGAACAGATTTGCAGTGGGTCCAAGGGTGGGCTGTGCTCCTTGGAAAACTATGGGGTAGAATAAGTAAATACCCAAAAGAAACACATTTTGTGAGTAGAAAAGAAGGAAGGGAATGACTATTAGTGCACCCAATACATGATGGGCAGCTGTGGCACAATGCATAGAGCACTGGGTCTGGAGTCAGGAACTGAGTTCAAATCCAACCTCAAACACTTAAATGTGACCCTGGGCAGGTCACTTCACCCTGTTTGCTTCAGTTTCCTCATCTGTAAGTTGTTCTGAAAAAGGAACTGGCAAACTATTCCAGTATCTTTGTCAAGAAAACCCCAAGTGGGGTCATAGAGTCGGAAACAACAACAAATTATGTGACAGGAGGTTTACAAACATTCTCATTTCAGCCTCACAACAATTCAGTGAGGCGGATGCTATTATTATTCGAATTTTAAAGTTAAGGAAATTAAGCAGATGACTTGCCAGGACTACATAACTAGTAAGTGTCTTAGGCCCTGTTTTCTTTCCCTAAAAGAATGGGGTTACACTAGCTGATCTCTAAGAGCTCTTCTAGATCCCTGAATCATGATCCATTGTAAAATGAGGGAATAAGAATAGTTGGTATATACTTGTTTTTTGTTTTTTGGTTTTTTTTTTTTTTTTTTTGCTTTTTGGAGGGTGATTAGGGTTAAGTGACTTGCCCAAGGTCACAGGGCTAGGTTTTTGTGTGTGTGTGTTAAGTGTCTGAGGCTGGATTTGAACTCAGGTCCTCCTGAATCCAGGGCCAGTGCTCTATTCACTTCTACTTGTTATTGTTGAGTTATTTCACTCATATCTGACTCTTCATGATCCCATTTGGAATTTTCTTGGCAAAGATGCTAGAGTGGTTTGCCATTTCCTTCTCCAGTTCATTTTACAGATGAGAAAACTGAGGTAAACAGGGTGAAGTGACCTGCCCAGGGTCACACAGCTAATAAGTGTCTGAGGCCAGATTTGAACTCGAGATAATGAGTCTTCCTTATCCAGGCATGCTATCCACTGTGCCACCTATCTGCTCAGATGGCATCTGAGGCTCCTTCAATTAAATTCAATTTGGTAAACAATTGTTAAGGGCTTACTATGATTCAAGCACTGTGCACACAAAAAATAAGAAAGACAGTTCCTGACCTTAAAGAGCTTATAATTTAATGGGGAAAGCAGAGTTTCAGATGCAAAGTGGAGGGTGCTGAAAGCCTAGTTTCTTCTCTCTATAAAGGAAGGCTTTGGGAGGAGTTTGCTACTCCTCCATCCAATGAGACTGCAGAGCAGTATAAGCGAGGTGGTACTGAGTTAGCAGCATAGAGATGAAATTAGAAGTGATGAGCTTATCCTGGGATGGACATCTCATGAAATCAGAGATTCTGATACAAGGTGGAGTGAACTGGAAGCCCAATTTCTGCCCTTTTACATAGGATGCTAGATGCAGAACTATAAGTGAGCCTTTCATGCAACCTTCTCATGCTGAGGAAGCTGATCCTAGAAATCCATGATCTTGGTCATTGAAAAGGAAAAATTCATGCATAGACACATAGACATAATTCTTTCAAGACTGGTGATTTCCTCAGTGTAGGTGCTTCCTCCAAGAAAGTAAGTCTCTTTTACTCCTTAGCACAAGGATTCTTAATGTGGAGTTGGTGACCTTTTTAAAAAATAATTTGATAACTATATTTCAATATTGTTGGTTTCCTTCGTAATCCTATTTTATGCATTCAAAAACATTTTTCTAAGAAGGAATTCATAAGCTTTACCAGATTGCCAAAGGGATGCATGACTCAACAAAGGTTGAAAAATCTTGCCTTGATTCCTGAATCATGGAAGTTGAAAATTCATCACCAGCTGGCTATCCTGTGGATAATGAAGCCCATCATATTTGGCTATATGGGTGTTCAGACCATTGCACTTCATTGCTGATTCTAGTCTTGAAACCTTTCTAACCTGATAGGCCCTTTCATTGGGGGTTAAAAACATAGACCACAGGAGCAACTATCAAAGTCTTCCATTGAGTAACAATAGATGAATGTGTGTTCTATAACATACAGTGAACCATCATGTCTAAATATACATTGACATTTTTGCTGATTAAATTCTTGAATAGTGCAGATACACATATGTAAATCTTTATTTCAATCCTAGCGTTTGTCTGTTGCTTCCTCATCTTGGTGAGAGGCCTCATTATAGCATCTTCCTACCCTAAAGAGTTATGTGCATAGAAAACAAACCACCCTCCCAAGAACATGTAGAGCCATCTTACAACAATCGTTAACCACAAGTTGTCCAATGCTTCTTGTTCCCTCTCAACAAATTGCAATGTCCAAAGACTAAACGGCATTGTTCTAGAAATAAATGTAAGAAGCAACACCTCCTCTCCACACCTCCTCAATGCCACCATGGGAGAGCTCAAAACAATGATTGAGAAGTAGGGTATCAAAGATAGCAACCCAAAAGTTGTAACTCTTTATTAGAAAGGAACAAAGACTGAGTCATGTTCACTGTCTTTTCCTGCAGACATCTGTGCTTTGCCCTGGCATGGAATGTCACACCCTCTGTGGAGAATAAAAAGGCAAGTATTCCAGGCTAAAGGGAACCACTCTTTATCTAAATTAAGGATTTAATGCTGTGGAATGTGTCCTTGATGTATTATTGAATTAACTAAGTACACATTACATTGTACATGTGTCTATTGTTTCACTCCTGAACTGAAAGAGTGTGTTTCAGTGAAATTCAGAATTTAGAGTTGGTAAGAGAATGATCACACCCCCTCATCTTGTCAAAGTTTGAGTATAGTTCTTGCTCATGTCTAATCACTGTAAAAACTACTTTGCCAATCTGATATAGTCTTGCAAGATCTTGTGTTCCACTGGAACAGCCCTTGATAACCTCTTGTCATTTGCAAAGCTATAACGGGACATCCAAAGAGAATACAAACACATGAAACCATTTTTGCAACCTTTTGGAGTGACTCATCCTTCCACATTATCAGAGACTAAAGATTATTCACATGAGCACACATGGGTGCATGTGCATGCACATACACACACACACACACACACACACACACACACACACTCCTATCTTTTTATCAGAGCCTATCAGGGCATAAATAGTACAAGTACATTTGGGGAATTTTCCCATTTTCCTTGGCTTATGATCCCACTCAAGGTCACAGAATATCAACATTTCAGGTTTGGAAGGGACATTTTGTACCGGGTGAAGTCGAGGGCCAGCTCTGAGGAGCCCCCCAAAGGGATGCAGACCCAAGTGAAGGTCTCCCTTGAGCTTGTTCCCATCCCCCTGGGCTCACTATCTCTTAGGATGTTGGTTCACCTTCCCCTGCCCATCATCCTTCCATGCTAGGGAGGCTCAGAACATTCTGGTCATCCCTGAAACCCTGGTCACTTGGGCAATATAAAGTAGTGATTCATGGGATAAGGGAGCAAGGGACTATCCCATGGGAATGGCCTCCTAAGAGGTTGTGAGTTAGGCACCTAATGTAACAAACTATGTGAAGTTTCCCATGAGAAAGCAAAATGTAAGTGCTCCAGCTACAGTATATAAACGCTCAGATGCTTAAAGGGGATTTGCTTAGCATGCATGCAATAAACATATGAATGCTTTCAAGCTCCCACCAGGCTTGTGTCATCATTGCATACTCTCCCTCTCATGCAGAGCTTCATTGGTGCTTGCATCAACATTTGAGTACATGTGGTCTATTTATACCTGAACCATACAACATTCCATGGCTTTGGAACAACATTCCAAATAGATGTCCATATACGCTATCTCTGAAGATCTCAAGTGAAGGGGAACCCATTTTCCCTTGACATGGGGAAACCCATTCCACTTTTAAATAGCTATCATTGTTGGGAAGTTCTTGTTGTTTTTCCTTTCAGCAAACTTAAATCTGCTTTTCTGTAATTTCTAGTTATTGCTTTTAGTTTGGGGAACAATTAGAAAAAGTCAAATCCTTATACCAAGACAACTATCTTGTCCCTATGAATTTTCTCTTCTCCAGAAGAAATTTTACCAGTTCTTACAACAGATCTTCACCTGGTATGATCTTGAGACTCTTAGGCATGATGTTTGCTCTCCACTTCATTTCCTTCAATTTTATAATATTTTTTTCCTGTAATATAGTGCCTGGAATTGAACATAATGCTCTAGACATACTATTACAAGGGTAGGAATATAGCAGGGTGGTTACCTTTCTAGTCCCAAACATTTTGATTAAGATCACATTGACTTTTCTTGTTTGCCTATTGCAATATTGATTCAGGTTGAGTTGGCAATCCACTAAAAATCCCAAATGGTTTTTTTCATACAAATAGTTGCCCATTAATGCAATTTCCTCTTGTACTACTGAAGTTAAGGTGGTTTTTTTTTCAATAAATTTAACCCATGTTAAATTCTATACTGATTCAGATCATCATTCTAAACTTTTGAGATATTTTTGATCCTATCCATCATTGTTAGCCATTCCCCCTGACTGAACATCATCTGAAAATGAGTTAAATGTTTATTGATTGATTGATATGCAATTATTTCCTTCCTACAAATTAGCTATAACAATGTTGCTACCATATGGTCAAGGGCAGATTGCTAGAGCGCCCCACTAGAAACTACCTGCCAAGTGTTCATGACTACTTTGGGGGTCTGAATTAAGTAATGAATAAGCATTTATTCTACATTTACTCTGTGCCAAGCCCTGCAGTAAGTAGTAAGGATAACAAAGGTAAAATAATCCCTGTCCTCATAGAGCTTGCATTCTAATAGGGGAAGATAAAAGTTATAGAGGAGTTGTAACCAAGAAGTGTGATTAGATTTGGGATCTCACAGAACTATCTTAAGGAAGTAGATAAAAATGCTCTTTCCAGTACTTATTTGATTATGGCTTCAGAACTGGAAAGGGATGAATGGCACGTGTACACCAAGTACGTGACAGAGATGGCAAGAAAATGTCCAGTGAGGAGGTTAAAAATGATGGGCCATAGAACAGATTCACCAACCAAGGCACCATGTTCCCCAGAGCTGGAGTTCCAGAGCTAAGAAAGTTAAGTTCTTCAGAGGCTCAGCAACAGCTAGATGGCAAGAAATTAGCCAACATCTGAACATTCCAAAAATCCCAATCTAATTTTAACTTTACACATGATTATATTGTACAAATGCAGATCTCCATCTTATCCATAAACATGAGAGACTTTGTCAAAAGCTTGACTAAAATGTTGACAAAATAAATCTATAGCAGCCACATGATCTACCAGCTGGTAAAAGTCAGTGCTTCCAGTATTACCTGCCCTTAATGAAGTCATGCTGGCTCCTTGAAATCACTGTTTCCTTTTCTGGATGTTCATGAAATTTTGCCTGAAGTCAAGCTATAACTTAGAGACACCACCCTCTTCCCTTTTTTGGAAAATCCTAACAATAGTTTCCTTTCTCAAGTCTGGCAACATTTCTCTTATTCTACATGTTTATTCAAAGATCCTTGACAGTGGCTAAGCAACCATGCCAGCCATTTCTTTCAATACGATAACATGCATGTTTGGTAGACCTGATGACTTGAACATATCAAGTATATGTAGACCTACAGGGCATGATACCATGAAAAGAGTGCTAGATTCAGAATTTTCAATTTTGACAACTGGAGAACTGCGTCCAAATTCTATTTCTATTACTTGATTCTTGTGTGACCTTAAAAAGTTCACTTAATTATGCTGGGTCTTATTTTCTCCTCTGTGAAATGAAAGGTAGATAGGCCATCAGACTTTTAAGATACCTTCCATTCTTCAATCCTTTAAGTCACTTTCCCTCTCTGGGCTTTAGTTACTTCTTCTGTAAAATGGAACAGTTGAACTAAAATGGGCTTTAAGATTCCCTCCATCCTGGGAGCGGCTAGGTGGCACAGTGAGTAGAGCACCAGCCCTGGAGTCAGAAAGACCTGAGTTCGGATCCAGCCTCAGACACTTAATGCACATACAAACAAAAACCTAGCTGTGTGACTGTGGGCAAGTTACTTAACCCCAATTACCCTCCAAAAAAAAAAGAAAGGAAGAAAAAGAAAAAAAGAAAAAAAAGATTTCCTCCATCCTTAACATTTTATGATTTTTCCCTCTAGCTCTTTGTCTACACACCTCCTTTGTTTTAGTCATACCCCCTTATATCATATGTACTTGGGTAAATAACATATCCCACTCACTACTCCTCATTAGATTATAAAGGTCTATTAGTACGTATTGGGTTATATTTTGCCTTTGTATGACTGGAATCAAGCACAGGGCCTTGAAGATAATTGGTACTTGATAAATATTGAATGATTCCCTTCAGAATTTTATTTAAGGCCATTTCTAACTGGCATAGAAGGCATTTGGGTTACTAGGGAGCCATTCCACTCTTGAAGTTATTCAAATATTCTTCAGCTCAAATGGTTTTCAAATGATCAGGTTTTCATTATCTAGCTCTTTCAAAAGAAAAGCAAATGACTCAGATATCAAACCAGCTGAGGTGATCTTTCACTCTTCAGGGCCCTTTCTACCCCCATGTGCCCGGTGAGGCCTTTCTGTTTCCATTTTCTCTGGTTTCTTCATTTCTCTGCTAACCATAGGGATCTCTGTCCCTCTCTGGTCTCTGACAACATGTCCACATGTTAGATTCATTGTACCTTTCACTTAGTCGTACATTATTATTAATGTGCTGTAATCCTATTTTACCATGCATTGGGATCATAAGCACTTGAGGCGCCCCAGGCTCTCGGAGGTGTATTTTGCTGATAGCCTATTATGGGATGTCTGATGCATTGAGTATACCTCACCCATGAGAAGAGGCAGTTACTTCCCTTGGCAGTTACTTCCTGGACTTGTGTGCTCTGGCTTATGGAATGGGAGGGTCTATGAGTGAGGTTTAAGAGGTGTTGCCACACCTTGGAGGAAGTAGTAGGCATTAGGGATTAGGAGTTGGAGATTGTATGCATAGATGGCAGAGCCACGTGAGATCAAGCAATAAAGGTGTAACAAGCAGCTGTGTGTGTGTGCAGGGTGTCCTGTGGGGGAGCTCCCTGATAGGGAAGCCAGGGCCGAAGACGTCCGAAGTACCGGGAAAAAGTAAGAACCCAGTTGGACCCTTCCTGGGGTAAGCAGGAAGGAGTCTAATGACCATGTATCTAGCTCCTCTGGATTTGTTCTCTCTATATTTATTCTATATGTGTGTGTACATATATGTGTGTGTGTGTGTGTATGTTTGTGTATATGTTTATTTGTACAGATTGTGCCAAAAGTCTTAAGGAAGTTTTAATCTGTAAGATTTATAAACATATACAGGTATATATACATGGATACCTTATATATACCCTTATATAGTTATAGTTACCTCTCCTCTGTTAGAATTCAAGTTCTTACCTTGTGTTTGTATCCCCATTGCCTAGAATAGCACCTGGCACAGAGTAGGTGCTTAATAAATATTGGTTGATTGATTGACTTGTTCATGTGAATTATATACTCTATTAGGAACAGGGACCATGTCTCATGCATTGTTGCATCTCCCAGAATCCCTACCTTGTTGTTCAACAAATTTCTGCAAATATGTTTCATGGACTACTAACTCAAAGATCGTTATGAATAAACAATGTGATATGGGAGCCCCTAAAAGCTGGGATACATTAACAGAAGCAGAGTGCATGTTGTACCTCCCAATTAGATAATAAATTTCTTTTTTCATATGTGTATTTCCAGTGCCATATATAGTGTTTTGAACATATTAGATGCTTAATAAATGAGTTTATTTGTCAATTATCATTTGGAGTGGCTGGCAGCATGAGGTGGTAGAAAGAGTCCTTGGTTAGAAGTCGGCAGACCTGAGCTCAACTTTGAGCTCTGATAATTAACTTCCTTAATGACAATGGGTAATTCATTTCTTCTTCCTAAGTCTTATATTGGATTAAAGGACCCTTTTTAATTTTAGCATTCTAAAACCTTGTTCCAATTTTTTGCCTTTTTGTCTTGGGTTCATTAATTATGCCCAAGGCCAGTGCTCCGTTACATATACAACTGTGAAAAGACATCAGAGATGGAAGGGAAGAAATCTAATTGCCTGACATACTAGGCTTCATTCAGTTCCCTAGACAGACTCATTTATGGCCTTGCTCTCATTTCATGGACTTTGATTCTACCCATATCTTCCAATAGAACTATCAAGAGTGCCATATAAAGAAGGGAAGGATACAGCAAGCAAAGTCAATTTCTAAAAACAAAACCTCAGCTTCCACTAATATCAAAAGGAAAGGAGAAAGTGAGGGAAAGTGAATGAAAAAGGAAAGAAAAGAGATGGGGGAAGGGTAATTCATTGACTAACAGGAGTAATTTGCTTAAGAGAAAATGAATTCCCAGCACAGATGAGTATTGTTTAATTTGGGGACTGAAAAGACTGGTGCTCCATCACAGTCCAGGGAGACCATACTTTTCTCAGAATGTCTTAATAAACTCTGAGAGTTTTATATATACCCCAAGTTGTTATTCCCAGACAGGGAGTATGGCAGAACAAGGATCAATGAGTAGAAATAATTGAGAGGCAGGTTTTGGCTATATATAATGAAGAACTACCTACAGACATAGCTGAACAGCAATGGGATAGACTGGGTTTTGAGGTAATGAGTTCCCAATCACTGAAAGCATTAAAGTGAAGGGTGAAAGACCCTCTTCTCAGCACTGTTTTTGGAAAGATTCCACCCACAAGTACAGTATTAGATTAGATGACCTTTCAAGTTCCTTTAATAATAGCAATAAAGAGAAGGAGGAGGAGAAAAATAACTGGTATTTATGAAGTGCTTTGATGCAAGTGCTAATATGCAAGGCATTTTATGAATATTATCTCTTTGGATTCTCACAACAATACTGCCAGCTCTAAATAAGTGTAACACGGGAGCGGCTAGGTGGTGCAGTGAATAGAGCACCCCTGTAGTCAGGAGGACCTGAGTTCAAATCTGGCCTCGGGCACTTAACACAAAAATTTGCCATGTGACCTTGGGCAAGTCATTTAACCCCAATTGCCCTCTAAAAAGCAAACACATACATACATATATATACATATATACATACATACGTACATACATACATATATACATATATATATATATATATATATATATATATAAAAACTGCAGCATACTTGCATTAAGGGAAATTGGCATGCACCTCCCACTCTTAGATGGGAGATTCCATGTACTAGACAGAACCATTTCCATGTAAGAGGGACCACGTGGGCAGCAGAGAAAAAAGCACTGATGGGGAATTGCAATAATGCATACATGGAGGCAGCAACTGACTGAGTCAGAGATGAGAGCGAGGGCTAGAGGAGAGAACACTGACCCCACATGGATTTGGAAAGAGGCATGTAGTGAAGGTTGCTGCCTCCAGGTGTCACTGCAAAGGAACAGAGCTGCACATGTGACCTAAGCCAGCAGTTTGTGTTTTAAGGTTTACAAAACATGTAAATATATTATGTCATCTGATCTTACAACAATCCTGAAAAGTAGATAGTATTCTTATCTCCTTATTACAGATGAAGAAACTCAGGTTGAGAGAATTTAAATGATTTGCTCAGCATCACCCAGTTCAAAAGTGTATCAGGCAGAATTCAAACTCAAGTCTCCCTGATTCCAGGTCCCATTTGCTATCCATAGTTACCTAGCTGTCTCCAATCTAGCTTTGTCATTGTTCACTCATTTTCCATAGTGTCTGACTCTTTGTGACTCCATTTTGTGTATTCTGGCAAAGATAGTGGAGTGGTTTGTTATTTCCTTCCCCACCTTTTTTTTTTTTTTCCACATGAGAAAAGTGATGCAAACAGGGCTAAGTGACTTGCCTGGGGTCACACACCTATTAAGAATCTGAGGTTGGACTGGAACACATGGAAATTTAGCCTTCCTGACTCCAGGTTGGCTCTTTAGCCACTGCCCAACCAAGCTGCCCCAGAACTCCTTAGACCTAATTAGGGAGGGTCAATGAGTGATTAAGGGTGGGAAGTTGCTGGAGGCTACCTGGAAGACTACAGACCATGGTGAGCTAGGCCAGTTCAAGGGTGGATTGATATTTTGATAGGCTCAAGGGTGGAAAGTCTAGTAACAGAGGTTTGGGTCCAGCCACAATGTAAGGCTTATGGCCTCATGCAAATGCATCATCAAATAGGATGATTTCATCAGAGTTCAAGGGGGGTTCCCAGAGCCTTCACCTCAAAGATTCAAGGAGAGCTCAAGGGGACTCCCAGAGCCCATACCTCATTAAGAACTATATGTACCAAAGACCTGGCAGCAGACACAATTAAATGGGGACAGGCCCCCAATGGTGAGGGGCAAACCCATAGACCTTTCCCTCCATAGTACTAAGAAGAGTATCCCAGCCAAAACCATATGCACTAAGAAGCAATCAGAGAAAAAACTCAACCAAGAAGAAAAACCAAGAGATTTTGCTCCTGCTGCTTCTAGTACTACTTACTACTACAATGCAGCAGGAAACCACCTGCACCATGAAGTGGAGCAGACTTATCCCTTTAGTGGGACTGTGAATCATATGGATTGTATAGATTTTGAGGGAAGGTAAAATCCACCATATTGGGAACTAGACTGACATTTTCCAGAGAGTAGACAATAATTTTTCCATTGTTTGAGGGACCCAGGAATGAAACTATTTGTATTTTTTGTCCAGTTAAATAAAATCTATTTTAAATTGGATGACTTAGTAGATTGAGTGGTTTGGGGAGAAATAAGTATCTTTTACTGAAGAGCAGTAAGATAAATATTTATATTTCAAGGGTTTCCTGAATAAAGACATGAACCAGAAAGATATTGTGAGATATTTACTTTCCCCCAAACTGTCCCCAGGACAAGATTCAATTAGGACAGAGAATGCACTATAATTCCATGAAGTAAGCAGTAAGACTCTCAGTGTCCAGTGACATCATCATATTACCAGTGACATCTTTCCCTACAATCAAAATGTAACTAACCCGTGTCCCATTCCCTCAAACAACTTAACTAACCTGTATCCCATTCCTTCGAAATCTTGCTCTTGGCAATTGGACAATAGCTGAAAAGATGGAGTGATACTTGCTCAGGAGGCATCTGGAGGTAGAACCTAGACTCAGGAAGACCTAAGTTCAAAGCTGGCCTCAGACATATACTAGCTGTGTGACTTTAGAAAAATCACTTAACTTCTGTCTCCTCCAGTTTTCTCATCTGTGAAATGGATATAATAAGAGCACTTAGCTGCCAGGACTTTTGTGGGATAAAATGAGATAATATTTGCAAAGTACTTAGCAAATTTAAAGTGCTATAGAAATGCGTGCTATAACTATAATTATTACTCTCTACCCCTGCATTGTATAAGAAAACAATAGTTAGCAATTATTTGGCTTTCCACAAGGTGCTTTACAAACAATGACTAATATCTGTTATTTAACCTTTTTCCTGCCAGGGAAATTATCTGCTAATTATCTTTCCACAGGTAGATTAAGATTTCTTTAAGGACAGAGACATTAATCTCTAGTCCCTTAGGCAATCTAATCTAGGCATGGGGAACCTGAAGCTTCCAGGCCAGAAATTTAGATTCAAAGGACTTCTCTTGAAGCCCTAGAGGGCCACATGTGGCCTGGAGGCTGCAGGTTCCCCACTCCTGATCTAATCTTTTCTCTTCCACCCCTTTCTCCACCCCACCCCCACAAAGAAAACCTCTATGGATTTCTGAATTTATTTTAAAGAGGAGAAATGTGCCCAGGGCAGAAAATACCAAAATGAAAAGCTTGGTTTCATTAATCTATACTTTAACACTTCTATAGTTTTAGCAGTACAGTGACTAATCCATGCCTCATTCTTCCAGACTGTTGTCCACAACCTCCCATAAAGCCTTCATAGGAAATCCAATCAAGGTCCTCAAGGTCCTAGATGCCATCCTTGAGACATTTTACAACTCTAAGGATACCAGAGAAGCATGCATAGTATAGTAAAAAAGAGTACTATCAGAGGAACCAGAGGAGATCAGGGTTTGAATCTCATCTCTGACATTTATTAGTTATATGATCATGGGATAGTCACTTAATCTCTCTTGGTCTGGTACTTAATCCAAAATAATGCAGATGATGTTAATACCCAAGGAATCTATCTTCAAAGGTTAAGTCTCAAATGAGTTCATATATATATATATATATAAAGCATCATATTTACTTGACTGGCCCATCTTATTCTAGTTACATATTTCCTGGATAATGTCTTATGGTACAAGAAATTTCATTAGTATCTCACATAAATTACTTAGGATACTAGGATTTAGAACTGGAAAGAAACTTAGAGATAGTGATAGGGTACAGACTCTGGGAGACCCCTTGAACTCTGATTGAATCTTCCCACTTGATGAGGCATTTGCCTGAGGCCATAAGCCTTTCATCATAGCTAGGCCCAAATCTCTTACTCTTACTAGCCTAGCCCTCCATTGTTCAGCTACTTTCCACCCTTGATCCTATCAAAATATCTATACCCAAATCTGTTACCCTTAAACTAGCCTAGCTCTCCATTGTCTGTCATCTCCAGGTAGCCTTCAGCTATTTCCCACCCTTAATCCCATTCTTGGAGTGTTAGTCACAGCAAGATCCTCCTTAGACTCCTCCTGAAGACCCTCCCCAAACTCCTCCTCTAGACCATGCCTAGGTCCCCCCCACAGTTTTTCCGTATATAAGATGCATCCTGCCTCCAGGAAGAGACCAAGAATTATGCAGACTCACTCTGTGTCAGATTATTCCAGTTCACTTATCAATACAATAATCAGGCTCCTTAAGAGTCTACCAGTTATGGTGAATCTTTAATAAACCTTGCCTTACTTTGACTGAGAGAAGACTTGAGTGGAATCCATTCATCAGTGTTGATATTTTGGGGTCTCTAGTACCCCAAAATCTTAAACCTCAACATTTAATGGTTCCCTGAACCTCAGCAATAGTCCATGCTATGTGTTTCAGTTGTGTCTGACTCCTCATGACCCCATTTGGAGTTTTCATGGAAAAGATACTGGGGTGGTTTACCATTTCCTTCTCTAGCTCATTTTATAGATGAGGAAACTGAGGTAAACAGGGTTAGGTGACTTGTCCAGGGCCACACTGACTCTGGGCACTGTACCACCTAGCTGTCCTTTGTCTTTGAGGCCTTCAAGGAGAGACTGGATAAAGGGGATTACCTTTCTAACAATAATATCCTATGAATTGTGAGGCTTCTTCTCCTTCTGGGATTCAATCATCACCATTTTCAGGGGGGAAATAGAGCTCCCAAGAAATGATTGACTTGCCTGTAATGCTGTGAGAAGAAATAAATGACAAAACCAGGACTTGTTCCCAGTTCTTCTGATTTCATGTTCACCACAATGTGCTGATTTTTCATTATTACTATAGTTTCCTCCATTCACCCCACCCCACTCTGCCTATAGGCCCTCACTAGTACTACAGATCAAACCTAGAATGATTGCTATTAAACATCCCAAAATATTTTCTTTTACTAATGGATTTTTTTGTTAATTAAGAAGGTAAAAATTAAGGGTTCTTTGTTTTTTTTTAAACTGAGAATCTCCCAGACAATAGAAATTTTCCATGCCAAACCAAAATATAAAACATTAAAGTTCCCTTCAACTGGATTGGCTGTGTTGCTAATAAAATTACAGGCCCTGAGGCAGTATTCTCATTTGCAAAATAAAGGGTGTGGACTAGATGACCTCTGAAGTCCTGTTCAGCACTAAAGTCTATGATTTCACAAAGCATCTCCCAGGCTGCTGCCTCCACCCACCCTCCCACCCCCCCAAAAAAAAATCCTCACATGGGAAAGTTATCGTATCTCTCCTTCTCTTTCTGTAGAAGACTACCAAAGCTTGCAAAGGCAGCCACAATAGAGAAACTGTGGGGTGCAAGGTGAAATACAGAAAATGCAACCAAGATGCAAACCCATGTTGTCTCTATTTCCAAAGAAAAACAATTAAAGTAATACTATAAGAAGAAGATTTACAGGTGCTTTCCAGACAGTCAACCTGTACACTATCTATTGGGTAACATCAAGGCAGTGTTCAAAGCGAAACAAAAAACATTCTAGTGACATTTAGCAAATCACTCACTCCTCTTCTCTAGGCCTCACTTTCCTCATCTGATAAATGGGGATGATAATATTGGAAAATACTACCTCACAGCAACATATTTGAAAGTGCTTTAGGAATCATAATATAATAATTCATGTGTAAGTAAGATACTGCTGCCTTTTTATTTGGTTATTTTGGTTGCCAAAGAAAAAAGTCATTTTTGCAAAGAAAATGATTAAATTAACTTGAGAAGAAACTTTTAGTTTTGCAGATAAAATGTTTATGAAAGATACAGGTTGGAGGAGGCTAGGTGGCACAGTGAGTAGAGTGTCAGCCCTAGAGTCAGAAGGACCTGAGTTCAGATCCGGCCTCAGACGCTTAATGCACACCCAAATAAAAACCTAGCCATGTGACCTTGGGCTAGTTACTTAACCCCAATTGCCGTCCAAAAGGTAAAAAAAAAAAGAAAGAAAGAAAGATACAGGTTCTGTTCCAAGGACCAGACAAAGAACTTGCCCTTCAAATAAAAGCACTGAGAGGATTTTGTGGAAGAGCAATGAATGAGATATTGACAGTTACAAGAGGTCTTGGTTCATTAGCTCATTTATATGTGAGAAAAGGCTTGAGGTTTTTGAAAACTGGGATAAATAGCACATTTTGCCATTTTAAGATTAATGTTAGGAGAACCTGTGTGATCCTATTGCTCTTTCTACCTTGAGAAGGAGAGGATCTCCACAGTTTTCCATCTTAAGTGAAATGCTTAATACTGAAGGAGAGTAACATTTCCCAAGCATCTAGTCAAGGGTAGCTGGTTTAGAAGACCTGATCACAGTGGCTAGGTGGCGCAGTGAATAGAGTACCGGCCCTTGAGGCAGGAGGACTTGAGTTCAGATTTGACCTCAGACATTTGACACACTTACTAGCCATATAACTTTGGGCAAGTCACAACCCCAATTGTCCTCCAAAAAGAAAAAAAAAGGAGCTGATCACTATTTAAAGAGAGCAAGAGGATCAGAGAAAGTGTTGTGTATTTACAGAGAAGCAGCTTTTCCCAGAAGATGATGTATACTACAGATTTTCTTCTACAAAGATGCAGGACATCAAAGTCTGTCATCCAGCATCATGAGTTGCCTCATGGTTTGAAACATGGGTTTCCTTACTCAGGTTCCTCCTTCATAGGTCTCTTTAAGTTTATGCCCCATCTCCTTCATAGACACTGTGTGCATTGGTGAAAGGGCATAGCTCAGATTTATGAGTATACTATATTATGCTTATTTCCTCTTTTGCCTTCTAATGAGAAAATATTAGCATCATTCTGGCTTTTGTCTTATCAAGTAAATACTTTATGTTTAAGAATCAGTGGGGGAGAAGGGGGGAGAGGCAAGATGGCAGAATAAAAGCAGGAACTTTATTGAGCTTGTCCCCCAGTCAGCTCCAATACCTGTTAAAAATGACTCTAAACAAATTTTAGAGCTACAGAACCCACAAAATGACAGAGGGAAACACATCTCCAGCTGAAGACAGCCTGGCAAGCTGACAATCCTGTGTGGGCTGTCGGCACAGACCAGGCAGGAGCAGACTACAAAAGACTGAATCACTGGCAGCTATGGGGCCACCAGACTTCTCAACCCACAAACACCAAAGACAAAGTAAAAGGCCAGTGGGGAAACTATTGAACCTGGGTGAGAGAAGAGGATGGTCTGGTCACAGCACCAAGGTGGTGGAGATGTCAGTGGCAGCAGAAGCAGCATTGGCTGCTTCTGGAGTTCCCGGTCCACATATGGTGGGGGGACCAAGCTGACTGACCAATTGCAGGAATCTCTGGGCACTAAGGCAGTATTCTCTTGCTTTGCCCTGCCTAGATCTGGGTCCCAGTCTTGGGTGGCAGTCCTGGAGTGAGGAGGAGCACTGACATGGCAGAGCTTGTGGCAGCTGTGGAGAGGGAGTCCTCTTCACAATTCTGAGGCAGGTGTCTACAAGTAGCCCTGAAAACAGCTCTACAAAAACCCAGAAATTTGGGGCAGAGCACTCTTCACTTTGGAAGCACAGTTCTACTTTGGCAAAGAGCTCAAAAGTCAGGTAGTTGGCTAGGAAAATGAGTAAACAGAAAAAAGGAAATCAGACTATAAAATCTTTCCCTGGTGACAAAGAAGATCAAAACATAGAACCAGAAGAAGAAAACAAAGTCAAAATTCCTGCATCAAAAGCCTCCAAGAATAAAATGAATCAAGGCCATGGAGGAGCTCAAAAAGGATTTTGAAAATCAAGTATTAGTATTAGAAATAGAGGATGGGGCAGCTAGGTGGCCCAGTGAATAAAGCACCAGCTCTGGAGTCAGGAGGACCAGAGTTCAAATCTGGCCTCAGACACTTGACACACTAACTAGCCAATTGCCCTCCAAAAAAAAAAAAAAAGAAAGAAATACAGAAAAAAATGGAAAGAGAAATGAGAGTGATACAAGAAAATCATGAAAAATGAGTCCACAACTTGCTAAAGGAGACCCCAAAAATACTGAAGAAAATAACACCTTAAAAAAATAGACTAATCCAAATGGCAAAGGAGGTTCAAAAAACCAGTGAAGAGAATGCCTTAAAAATATGTGTATATATGTATACATATATATGTATGTATAAACGTGTATGTATATATACATATATGTGTGTATATGTATACCTAGAGGGCACAGAGTGAGTTGAATATGAAGGGATGATATCTAAAAAATAAAATTAAGATGAAATAAGAATATATTGGGAGGAGAAAGGGAGAGATAGAAGAGGGCAAATTATCTCACATAAAAGAGGCAAGAGAAAGCTGTTACAATTGAGGGAAGGAGCATGGAGGTGAAAGGGAATGAGTCATCCTTACTCTCATTGGATTTGGCTTAAGGTGGAAATAACATACACACTTAATTGGGTATCTTACCCTACAGGAAAGTAGGGGAGAAGGGAAGAAGAGGGAGGGATGATAGAAGGGAGGGCAGATTAGGGGAGGGGGTAATCAGAAGCAAACAGCTTTGGAAAATGGACAAGGTCAAAGAGAAAATAGAATAAATGGGGAGTAGGATAGGATGGAGGGAAATATTGTTAGTCTTTCACAATATGACTACTATGGAAGTGTTTTGTATAACTACACATGTATAACCTATATTAAATTGCTTGTCTTCTCAATGGGGGTGGGTGAGGAGGGAAGAAGGGAGAGAATCTGGAACTCAAAGTCTTCAAAACAAATCTTTAAAAAAATGTTTTTACATGCAACCAGGAAATAAGATATACAGGCAATGGGGTATAGAAATCCATCTTACCCTACAAGAAAGTAAGGGGGAAGAGGGTAAGGAGGGATAGGAGGGATATAAGAGAGGGTAGACTGGGGGAAAGGGTAATCAGTAAACTTGCCATCTTGGAGTGGGAGTAGGGGAGAGATGGAGAGAAAATTTGTATCTCAAAATCTTGTGGAAATTAATGTTGAAAACTAAAAATAAATCAATCAATTGTAAAAGAAAAAAAGAATCAATATTGTGATGGTGACTGATTTTAGGTAAATGGCAATACACTGGTGGGGGCTCAGGAGCTACAGTGACAAGTAGTAGGAACATATCCCACCATACGTAAAGGTTATACAAAGATACAGAGACATACAGACACAGACACAGAGAAACAGAGAGAGAGAGGTGTAGCCACATAGACAGTTCTGTAAAAAAAAAAAAAAAATCTGACCTAGTTGAGTAGTGAATCAACTAACAAAATGGAAATGAAAGGGGTAAAATCAATGTATCACTTTAATAACTTTCATCCCAACCATCCTGAGAGGTAAGTAAGTCATTTTTACAGAGAAGGAATTGAAATTCAGAGAAGTTAAGCCACATCTGAAACGTTTAGAAATTAGATGGAGAAAAAGTTATTCCCAGATGAACAAGAACTTATATCCTGGACCCACAGATTAAAAACCTGATGCTCTATCAGCTGAGCTCTTCAGACTCTTAATGATATATGAAGTTGCTTTCTCTTCTAACATTGAGTGATTGAAACAGCATTATTACTCCCTCACTTTCATTGACTCCCTGTTACCTGCCAAATAAAATTTAAATGTTTCATCCCAGCATTAAAGACTCACAATAAAGTAGCCAGCTTCTATCCGCCTTGCTGTACTTTTGTCCCACTGCCTCCAAACACTTACCCTACATTCTAGTGAAGCTGATTTATTCACCATTGATCAAACTTATTGTTTGGTTGTTAGTCATGTCTGACTCTTCATGATCCAGTGGTTCATGCCACATCAATACTGTCCATGGGGCTTTCTTAGCAAACATACTAGAGTGGTCCACCATTTCCATCTTCAGTGGATTTAGGCAGAGGTTAGGTGACTTGCCCAAGGTCACATAGCTAATAAGTGCCTGAGAAAGGATTTGAACTCAGGTCTTCCTGTCTCCATGCAGAGTGCTCTGTCCACTGCCCCATCATGCTGCCTATACATACTAAGCCATATAATATAGCACAAATGTGAACTCCTTTAGAATCAAAATGACATATTAGAATGAAGGCAACACTTAAAATCATTTGCAAACTGGGTTCAAATTCTTCTGACATTTACAAGACGTGTGACCCTAGGCAGATCACTTAATATTATAAGCTTCCATTTCTTCATCTGTAAAATGTATTAACAACCTTCCAGAGTCATTATAAGATCCAAATGTGATTATATATGTAAAGAGATTTATAAATGCCAGCTATTATTAATATCTTACTTCTTTTTGGATAATTACTAGATTATGTCCTGTACGCTATTTATTTGTGCATGTAGCTTATCTCGCTTACTAAATTATAAGGTCCCTGATAACAGGTACTGCGTCTTATTCATCTTTGTATTCCTCCCCTTCCCAGCGTGTAGCGTGGAGGGCCTTTCACATAAATTTGGCCTTCCAATATTTGTAGACTCTAATTAAATGGAATGGAATAGAAATGAAAGAGACTCTTTGGTAGATCGGTGGAATACAAGATGAAGGACATGGGGCCTTTTAAAAAATCCCTTTATGTTAGAAAGCCCAGCAAGTTCTAGTGCAAAGAAGCTCCAAAAGTCAACAGTGTGGCACAAGAGCCCCAACAGTTAACGTAACCTTAGGCTGCACTGAAAATATAATGCCCGGATACTGTGTCTACTGTCAGACTTGACTGAGATATTAGTTGAATGTACTGAAACAGCTTTCTTAACCAAAAACTTTCTTCCTTGCCTTCGCCTTCTTCCTTCTTTCCTTCCTTTCTTCCTTCCTTCTTTCCTTCCTTCCTTCCTTCCTTCCTTCCTTCCTTCCTTCCTTCCTTCCTTTTCCCTTCTTCCTTTCTTCCTTTGCATTTCTCTCTTCTCTTTCTTTGTCTTTGTCTTCCTTCCTTCCTTTCTTTGCTTTCTTCCTTATTTCCTTGTTGCCTTCCTTCTTTCCTAACTTATTTCCTTCCTTCATTTCCTTCCTTTCCTTTCCTTATTTCTTTACTTCTCTACTTCCTTTTTATTTGTTCTATGGGATGGCTTGATGGGTATGGGGAAAGGAAATATATATTTGAAAAGTAGATGATATAGATTCATAAACTTAAAGCCAACAGGATGGTAATAATCATCAACCTAGACATCAATCTAGGCTAGCCCCCTTGTTAAAAAGAAGGAAACTGAGGCTGAGGTTAAATGACTTACACAAGGTCACACAATTAGTAAGTAACTGTCAAACCAGATAGGTGTTCAGACTCCAAATTCAGCTCTCTTTCTCATCTACTGTCATATAAAAAAGCAAGTATAATATTTTGAACAAGGAAAATACTTTGACCTATGATCAGACTACATTCAGCAAGTAATTTCACTTTGTGGGGGGGCTCAGTTTTCTCATACTTAAAATGAGATTGAACTAGATGACCTCTGTAGTCCCTTATAACTTGACATCTTTGTCATTGCTGTTGTTCATCCTTCATTTCCAAGAGAACCAATGACATCAGGAGGGTGATATCTTGACTTGCAAGTGAATTGGATTTAAGTGAGGAAGAGCTGTGCAAAGTCATCAGCCTCACTCTCTCCTCCAGAGTCATTGGGGTCCAGTGGCAAGACATAGGTCAGGATGAGTGTTGATGGCCCCAGATGCAGTGAGAGATCTTGGCCTTTTTAAGCTAAAGCCTTTCCCAGTTCCCAGTCTTCTGAGGCAAAGCCCATCCAATCATTAAAGGTTATGTAAGAATTGAGGCAAGACATGGCCTAGTTTGCCTTCATAAATGGATTAATCTGGGAGGGAAAAACCCTCCGAGTTTCTGGCCAAAACAGAAACAATTGCTATTTACACTCACTCAGACCTATCCAAACCAAAACAATAAGCAAGTAAGGCCTGGGCTGGAATCTACTATTGATGAATCAGTGAGAGCCAGAGTGATTTGGGTTTAAAGGCTTAGAGCTTGATGTCCTAGGAAACTGATGAAACCTATGAATTATTTTTGTTCAATTCTGGGTGCCAAATTTTAGGTGGAACATGATCATGTTAGAGCATATGTATCCAGAAGTCACCAGGATGGGTGGGATGAGTTAGGAAGAGGGGAGTAGAGAGTGACTTATTCAAGGGAAAGAAGAACTAGAGGATCAGCTGAAATAATTGAAATGACACTTGTTTCTCAGCCTCAGAAGGCAGAAGTAGAAGCAATGTGTGAAGCTACAAAAAGGGAAATTTCAGTTCAGCATAAAAGAACCTTTCACAAGGTAGAGCTGGACAACAATGGAATAAGCCTTTTCAAGGGTAGCTGTGAAATGAACAAGCATTTATTAATCATTGACTGTGAGCTCCTGGAAAGCAGGGTCTATCTTGTGGTGTGTGTGTGTGTGTGTGTGTGTGTGTGTGTGTGTGTGTGTGTTTTCTCCTCAATGCATATCTCAATGACTGGTACATGGAATGTGTTTAACTAATGGTTATTGCCTAACTGCCTGACTGCCAGGCACTAAGCAAAATACTGGGACTACAAAGAAGAGCTAAAAAAAAAATCCCTGCTCTCAAGGAATTCACAATCTATTGGGGGAGACAACATGAGCCAAGACATATACTGGATAAATGAGGTAATCTCATATGGAAAGCACTAGCATTAAATGAGACCATGGAAGGCTTCTTTCAGAAAAATCAGATTTCAAATGAGACTTGAAGAAAGCTAGGAGGTAGAGAGGAGGAGGGAGGGAAAGAATTTCAGGTATTGAGGATAGCCAGTGAAAATGCAGAGCTGGAAGACTGAGTGGGTATTATCACAGGAAAAGAGAGCATGTGGAAGAGAGTAAAATTTAAGAAGACTGGAAGGTTAGGAAGATTGGTTGTTCTTCATTCTCAAAGAGGACCAAAATGACATCACTCTGCCAAAGTCAAGTTACAGTGTGTCCAACTGTGGCTAATCAGACCAATAAGAGCTTGGAATGTTCTACCACAGGTCAGGCACAAATAGCACATGTAAACATTTGAGGTGGATTCTCTAAATTTAGCCATCTTGCATTTTTGAACTTTTTTTTATTTTTTTGCTTTTTGAAAGGGGGAGTGTAGGGCAATTAGGGTTAAATGATTTGCCCAAGGTCACACAGCTAGCTTTTGTGTATATGTGTCAAGTGTCTGAGGCCAGATCCAAATGCAGGTCCTCCTGACTCCAGGGCCGGTGCTCTATTCACTTTGCCACCTAGCAGCCCCAAGCATCTTGCATTTTTGAAAGGGGTTTTTGAGCTATTTGTTCATAGAGCAATTCTATGAACAAATAGAATTTTTTTTTCTGATGTGGGCATGCCCATGCTAAGTGGTCCTGTGCCAGCATCTCACATGTCACACAATCAATTCCAAAGTGCTTAAGAGAGACCTTGAGAATGGAAGGGTAGGAAGAAAAAGTTATGAAGGGCTTCAAAAGCCAAGCAGGATTTTATAGTGAATATCTCTTCAAGAAAGTGGAAAACTGGATGCCACTTTTTCAAAGATATTGCCCAAGAGACTCCTCTTCAAGGGTAACTGGAGTTATTGACTTCTGAGATTTCATCCAACTCTAGGCCTGACTTTATGATTTCATAATTCTATGATTTCATGAATGGGTGTGCCCTAGAAGCTTCTATGTTTTCAATGAACTCATAGTTCTTTCATATTTCCATTCTACCAAATGGAACATTTTTAAACCTGTCAAAAATAAACAAATAAAGATTATAGCACTTGGGAAATAATTTTACAAAGAAAACATTCAAACTGACAGTAAAAACTAGGATAAATACCAAGTGCTTGCTTCCTCCAGCTGGACTTGGCATTGATCTTTGGCTGATTTGAGGGTGGAAGGTGGGGGGAGTTTGATGCCTGGGGCAGAGTGTAGGAGAGTAGGAGTGATTCTCAGGCAGAAGGCCATAACACAGAGAGGAGCCAGAAAAGTCCCCCTGTCAAGCCTGGGAATCTCCAAGCACTGGACCCCACTCTCTGCTATGCTTTCAGCAGGTCACTAATAAAGGGATAGGAGTCAGATGGATCTTGGCAACCCAAACCATAGCGGGTTTATTTGCTCAAAATCATAGGATTTCTTTCACTTAAGGATTCAGAGATTAAAAAACTGGAAAGAACTGCCGAGATATTCAAATCCAGAGGGGACAATGAACTGGGATAGGGGGAAAATGCCATCATCATCATCATTATCATCATCATCATCATCATCATCATCATCGTCATCATCATCATCATCATCATCATCATCATCCTCACATTCCTCAGCACCAGCATCATAATTATTAGGCACTGTCCAATCCCATCATGTTTGTCTACTCATTATTCTCCAATACACTGTATTGTTGTCACCTCCTAGAAGGTCAGATCTGATGATTATTATACTTCATTTCATTATAGGCAGCTGTAATAGAGCACTGGATAGAGCACCGGACCTGGAGTCAGGAAGACCTAATTTCAAATCTAGCCTTGGATACTTACTACCTGTGTTATGCTCAAGTCATTTAATTACTTTCTACCTCAGTTTCTTCAACTGTGAAATGGTGAAATAGCGTCTACCTTCCAGAATTGTTGTGAGGATAAATAAAATAACATTTGTAAAGTTCTCTGGAAACTTTAAAACACTTTATTAATGCTAGTGATTATTATTAGTTTTATGTCCCCTCAGTAGTACCTAATTCCATACTGACCATAAAGCCTATCCTCAGAAGTACTATAACAAATTGATTGATTGATTTCAACTAAGGAGGAAGCATTTTAACTTGGTATAATAAATGTCATGCAGATGGTTGTGATCCCCTGATCAGGAGAGTTTGTTAATCTTTATGACTTTCTTATGAGCTACTCCATCATTTATGGACAATGCGATGACAAGTGATGGAGCCTAGCCAGTAACATTGTTTAAGCCACTCACAGAATGAATGAGTAATCTGTCCTTTGGGATTCAACTAGATACATATGGGAATGAATGATGCTGTCAGAAGGAATATGGAAGGCATCTCTACAGCTTTAATAAAACTTTAATAAAATCTTTCGTGTTAATCTTGGGGAA
Organism: Gymnobelideus leadbeateri; assembly: GCA_011680675.1. Taxonomy (NCBI): domain Eukaryota; kingdom Metazoa; phylum Chordata; class Mammalia; order Diprotodontia; family Petauridae; genus Gymnobelideus; species Gymnobelideus leadbeateri. Next base: position 424,870 of record WOXC01005031.1, on the reverse strand, counting down.
AGGAGGAACTCTGTGGGCTGGCCAACAATATGATTAGATGGATTTGGAGCTATTTTCATAACTAAATCATGAAAGCAGAAATTAATGGATCGATGAGATCTCCAATGAGTGCCTAGAACTCAACAGCCATCTGGGAAAGCCCTCTGGAATTCTCCAAGCAGAGACTAGATGACCATTTGTTAGATGAATTATGGAAAGAATTGGGGGGGAGTTGGACTAAGTGGCAATTGAGGTGTCCATGCTTTCTCTTGAAATAAGTAACTCTATCATTAAACTAACCTCCATTTCAGAGTAGACAAAATAACTTTTACTTCCTCGTGCTTGAGTTTATCCATGACCTAATCTCCATGTAACGCTAAAATCTACTATTATAATATATTTGAAGGAAGAACATTCTAGGCTTCTTTGAAAATTCAAGCTACTCAGCTAAGACTTTCATTTTATATTATTATCATTACCTTTCATATCCCTGCAACAAACAAGGTTATAAGATTCCACAAAAACACATCTGAGAATTGTGTACCTTCTTCTATCACTTCTCGTATGAGCCATTGTTACCTTGTACTTAGCAATAAATCATAATATAGCATAATTGACCTTGATATTTACTTCCTCATTTTCTTCTGTATATGCTGTCTGGAAATTATTTATAATGAGAACATGCTTACAGCACAGAGATTATCTCTGTTAGCCAACTGGTGCCTCTCCCTACCATAACTTGTAATCTCAGTAAAGCTTTTATTTTATTCTGTTTAATTTATATTTTTGGATTAAGAAATATTTATTTTCTCTCTATCAGCCCTTCCATTGAAAAATAAAAGAAAATGAAAACTTTTTTAATGTTTGTAAGCCCTTGCAAATATTCACAGTTAAACAAAACAGTTCCTTCATTACCATTCCCAAAATATATATAGTTTGTATTATATCTTGATTCAATTACCACTCCATCAAGAGATGGGTAGTGTGCTTCATCACTGGTCCTTGGAAATCATGGTTGGTCATCTTGTTGCTGAAAAAGATTTTCTTTTCCTAACTTTTAAGAAGTGGGTCTTCTTGCTTTTGACACTTGTGAGACTCTATAATACTTCGTCATTTAGGAAGAAAACTGAAGGGCTCAAGGACTCAGACGGTGTTTCATAACTAATAACTATCACAGATGGGGTTTCAGAGTAGAGAAGTAACTGCAGAAAGTGAAAAAATGGCTAAGGAAAAAATGTTAGAGAATGTGATTTTTCATTCTAAACCAAAGCATGAGATACAAAAATGGTGTTCTCTTTCCAAGAGACAGAATACAACTAACAAGGCCTAAAATAAGTATATATGCCTAGAAACTGACCTGTAAGATCAAGAAAACTTTAAATTGAAAAGAGGAGGGAAGAAAAGTGCCCAGATATGACAACTAATTAAAGTATTATAGAAAACAACAAATATAACTAGATTACAATCTCCTTGAGGGCAGGGACTTTGTTGGTGACATTGTTTTAACTCTCTTTCCCTCATGTTTAGCACAGTGCCTTCCTTGCACATGGTAGGTAATTAATAAATGCTTGGTGAATTGAATTGCAATAGATAAAAAATAATGGAGACATTCAGTAAGTAAAATAATACAGTGACAGGACAGGGGATAGTAATAATACTCATGGTCTCAGATGTCTGCATGTGAAAGTATAGAGGCGAATATTAAGCAGAGTAAGCTTATCCTCTTAACAAAAAGGCAAAGAAATCTTCTTCAGTATTATGATTATTTGGTGAAATGGCAATCTGTGTCTAGCATACAGCATCTGAAGGAGACATTTTGTTCAATATGAACAGATTTGATAGAACACTTCCTCCCTGAAAACCCTTTTCAATATAAGACATGAATCACCAGAAGAAGGTAACCTTAAGCAAGTTTGATATGTCTTAGATTTTCCATCATGGTTCCAGATACACAGTAGAAACAAACCAGTACACTAAACTATTGCCTATTTCAAGTCTAAATGCTGACATCTTTGTACCCTTCAGCCAGGGGTTGTCAATCATAGTAATGGTGGTATTTGAACAGGGCGTTGAAGAATGGGTAAAATTGAGGATTGAAATGAGGGTGGAGGGAGATGTTGAAGTCATTACTCATGTCAAATCCTGGGTAAAAGATGTGGAGCAGGCTGAAGTGGACAGTAAAGCTCCTTCCAATGTAAAGTTAAGTTTGTTCTCTGGATTATCCTGTCATCCCAAACATCTACATTAAAAGAAGACCCTCACTAGAAAACATATTTGAGGATAACAGTATCGAAAGGATTGTCATGTGGAAGATGCAATAATTTGTTTCTGCATGTGTTTAGAGTGCAAAATTGGAACTTGTAGACAGAAGGAAGGTATCGGTAAGAATCTAATTTAACAAGTGAATAGATTGTCTTGATGCATAGTGAGTTCCCCATCCCTGGAAATATTTAAGCAGAAACTAGATCACCCATCAGAGATGTTGTAAGAGATTCATACATTGAGTAGCAAATTGGATTAGGATGATCTTTGAGATTTCATCCCTATCTGGGATTGTAAAATGTCTCTAGTAGAGTGCTCCAGAGATCAGCAGTTGGTCCTCTTCTATTTAACACTTTTAAAAATTACTTGCATGAAGGCATAATAACATGTTTATCAGATTAGCAGACGATAGGAAGTAAGGAGGCATGGGTAACATATGGAAGAGAGAATCAGGATCCTACAACATCTCAATATGTTATGATTATAAGGCAAATATATTAAGATGTAATTTAATAGGAATGCATGCAAAATCCTACACTTGAGTTTAGAAAGTCAACTTCACAAGTATAGGGTGGATATAGCCAGATAATGGTTATTTTGAAAAAGACCTGGTAGTGTTACTCACTTGAAAGCCCAATGAATCAAGTGTGATAAAAAATATAATAAACTCAATTTTAGGATCCATTTGGAGAAATGCAGTGTCCAGAATGATGGAGATAATAGTTCTCTTTGTCATTATCTTCTCTTATTTACTGGATACTTCCCCTGATATTTTTTCAGCATCAATTCAATTCACTAAACATATATTAAGTATATGCAAAGAACTTTGCTAAGCATGGGGAAGCACAGACAAAATAACTTTCTTCTGAAAATATGATACTAGAATTGCACATATTACTCCAGATGAGATCTTATCAGAAATGGAGTGTTGAGTTCTAGCAAGAGATTTTCAGAAAAAGTTGGCAAACTGGAGAGCTCCAAAGGAACAAGGTCAGGTAGTTAAGAGGACTGGAAGCCATTTTATCCAAAGGGTATATAACCTGTAGCTCCAGGTCTTTCATTCCTTTGGTTGGCAATAACTGGGTTCAATAATTAGGACCACCCAAGTTATACTCTCTTTGATTGATGTTGCTACCATAGCAAATTTATTATGGAAAATTGTCTAGGTTTCTGGATGTGTGTGGAAAAATGTCCTCAGATCCCACCCAAGCACTCAAGTCATTTAGTATCAAACAGAGAAAGAAGACTGCAAAAGATTTAGAAGAAAAAATACAAAGAATGCATAAATGTGCACTCAGTAACTGATCAAGAGTCAATGCAATATTTCCCCTAATAGGTTTTCTTTTCCACAGGGTCCTAAATGTTACCCAAATCCCATCTCTTCAATGTGGAATGCCACCTTGCAGTTTTGATCTCCCTTCCTTGAAACCATTTTCTCCCTAACTCATATAGAATCACTTTCCAAATATTATTGATTCTTCCTCAATACTATCTTTTACATTAGCTCTATGAGTGTTCTGGGAAATATTTAACAACCAGATCTCTGAAAATACACAACACACTTTTACATTTAAATTTAATCTGCATTTTCAATTTTAACATTGTCTCCATCATTTTCTTAAGTCTATATAATTAGAAAAACAAAGAATTCTGGATATATGACTCTGATACATCCCCTCTTTTCAATAAAATAGCTTCTTTTCCCTTTTATTACTTCTTACCTGGACTATTGTTTACAGTATCTTATTTTCAATTCAACTTCTGTGCAAGTGTTGTTATCTGTCTTTAATTTTTTAAGAGAACCAGTGACATCATAGGTTGATGTATTGACTTGTGCATGAATTAGATTTTAATGAGGTAAGCTGCACAAAGTCATCAGTCTCACTCTTTTCCAGAGTCATCAAAGTCCAGTGAAAAGACAAAAGTCACGATGATTAGTGACTGGCGATGGCCCAGGATATAGTGGATGACCTTGGCATCTTTAATGCCTGACCAAGCTCTAATTACTCCACATGGCCTTTGGAACAAAGTGTTCTCATCCACTCATTCTGCCAGGGAAAGTCTTCATGTGCTTAGTGTAGATATTCCCCTAATTCACCCATGGGTTTGGGGCCTGTCAATTACCTTCAACCTGGTTAAGCTCTTCTCCAAAATGGTTTTACTGGGTTATGACTGCTGCATATGCTATAGCTTCCTGGAGCCAAAGATGAGAGTTGGGTGAAAAGTGGACACCAAAGGCAGAAGGGCAGCTCTAAAAGGAGCTTGGGAAGCCCTCACACCAGAGGTGCTAGTCCTCCCTGAACATCTCATACATCCCAACTACTAAGGTGATATTTCTAAAACACAGATCTCACCATGCCAGTCCCCTGTGCACTGCCCATTGCCTTAAAGACAAAAATCATATAAGGAAAAAGTTTAGTTTTCCTCAGTTTACTTCAAATCTGGCCTCAGACTCTGACTAGCTGATTGACACTCGGCAAATCACAACTTTCAACTTCAGTTTTCACATCATTAAAATGGAAAAAAAAATAGTACCTACCAGTAACAGCAAATAAGGTGGGATTTTTTGTCTCTTTTCTTTTTGAAGTTCAATTCTCAGCCTCAGGCTAAATTGTAAACATCTGAAAGATTAATCCCTGGTAATCTACAGCTCTAGTACATAACTTAAGGGCTTGCATGCCTCTGGGCATTAAAGCTGTCAGGTGCTGAATTTCCAGTAATATGTACATAGGCTGAGCCAATCAGATAACACATAGTGAGCTATGCAATGCACTGATTGGAGGCTGGGAAATCTAAAAATCTGAGGACTGCAAAGTCCTCCTCTGACGTGTGTGTGAAAACTGGAAGATGTCACTTCAGGGTTTACTCCTGAGAAGAATACTTCAGCTGAGAACTTGATGTGTCCTGGAATCTGGAAAAACACTCTAGGTAGCCCTTGCTAAAGGGCCCACTGGCTATGAATCCAGAGGAAGAAGATGAGCAATGAACATTAAGTGTAGAGTATGAAAAGAAGAAAATGATCTGAGACAAAGAGCAGCAGAGACACTGAAGGAGTATCCTGGCTGTGAAAGTGAATTGAGCTGTAGGGCAGACACCTGTTCAGGGGAAGGATGCTTAGCTTAAGCCCCTTTTAAGAACTGTTATCACAGAGCCTCTTCTGGGCTTTAAAAGTGAATTGAGATGATGGGTGCTGGTAATGTGTGTAAATATTGTTGTTGTCCTGTTGAACTTTGTTTTCCCAGAGAAAGAAACTGTGGGTAGGAGCCCTTGGAGTCTGCTGGTAGGCAGGAGCAGGGAGAACTTGGAATGGAGTAGTCTCTTCCCCTTGAGCTGAGACAAGGAGCAGGAACAGAGAGCTGCCTGTGTGTGAACCCAGGCAGAAGCTGGAGCAGTTGCCATGGGACTCAGAGATCAGCCCTAAGTCAAGATGAAAATGTTGCAGCAAGGCAGAAGCAGTGAGAGTGCCAGACAGGAGCCTGCAATGGCAGCATAAGGAGGACACACCCCCAAGAGGACTTTACTTGGATGCTCTATTTTGTTTGAGGGGATTATAACTTACTGTGACCTAGGGGTGGAGGGTATGTCGTCTTTTCTACTACCCCTTAAGAATGTGTTGTGCTAGTGAAGACCCTGGCCTGGGACCTCTGACTGTATAAACAAGTATTTTGGGGAAGGCTATGTTATATATTGAATGCAATGATATATGTTGTGTGCCATGTTACACACTGAATGTAATGATATACCGAATGATATGTTTTGTTTAAGGCTGTGTGGCAATCTTGGTAATAAGTTGTTATGTTGTTATGGATTTTGACTGGTTTAGTTACTTGAATAGGGTTTAGTCTTGAATAGAGTGTTCATTATACCTTGCAACTAAACTCTTAAACTTATTTACAGAAGCAGCCCTTACGTGTGCTGTACTGATTGGCATTACACTACCTCACAGGGCTGTTGAGAGGGTCAGATGAAATTATTATGTATAACATAATTGGCATACCTTAAATGCTATATCAATGCTAGGTATGCTTTTACTTGTTGTTACTACTACTACCACCACTATTATTGTCAACAGAAGTATACTTTCAAAAGAGAGTAGAAATCCATGTAGAGTTTTGGAAACTAGTTATCCCTGGGAACCCAGCTGAGCAATGTTTCCAGCAGAGCTAATGAACACAAAGGGAACTTCATGAGACCCCCTATGAAGAAAGGTCATCTAAACCCTTTGGTATCAGGAGTTGTGTGCTTGGGCATATATGTTCCCTACATGTGTGCTCCACTGCCATTATACCCTGTTTGTGACCTCCACATGATGGACATCATGTGAATTTGTTAATGTGCTAAGATTTATATGAAAAATATTTCAGAATTACTTCTATTACTAAGCCATCTTAGAACATGTTTTTGATAAAGCCTATTTTTGCCTATTGACTGATTGGTAATGGAAAACATATCAGTTGGAACTCACAAACTGAAGTTTTAGAAAGGTGAACCCATAAGTCATACCATGGAACCCAGAAAGTAATCATCCTTCTGGTGACCCAATCATCAAACATGAGTATAAGTACAGGAATATCCCCAAAAGGTTTGCTATAAAAATGAATTCCCTTTTTACAACCTATGTCTCTGACAAAGGACTCAATTCTAAAATATACAGAGAATTGAGTCAAATCTATAAGAATACAAGTCATTCTCCAATTGATAAATGGTCAAAGGATATGAACAGACAGTTTTCAAAGAAAGAAATTAAAGATATCTATAAGCATATGAAGAAATGCTCTAAATCACTATTGATTAGAGAAATGCAAATCAAAACAACTCTGAGATACCACATCTCTCCTGTCAGATTGGCTAAGATGACAAAACAAGAAAGTGACAAATGCTGGAGAGGATGTGGACAAATTGGAACACTAATACATTGCTGGTGGAGTTAAGAACTTATCCAACCATTCTGGAGAGAAATCTGGAATTATGCCCAAAGGGCTATAAATAATTTCATACCCTTTGACCCAGCAATAACACTTCTAGGGTTATATCCCAAAGAGATCATAGAAGAGGGAGGGAGACCCAAATGTACAAAAATATTTATAGCAGCTCTTTTTGTGGTTGCAAAGGATTGGAAATTAAAGGGATGCCCATCAATTGGGGAATGGCTAAACAAGCCGTGATATATGAATGTAATGGAATATTATTGTGTTATAAGAAACAAGGAGGAGACGGATTTCATATTTACCTGGAGAGGCTTATACAAACTGATGCTGAGCGATAAGAGTAGAATCAGAAGAAATTTGTATACAATAACAGACACATCATATGTGTGATGGCCAACTATGACAGACTGGACTCTTTTCAGCAATGAAGTGATATAAGTCAATCCAGAAAGACTTATGAAGGAGAGAAATGTGCCATCCAGAGATATAACTAGAAAGAACTGAGCTTGAATCTTGATGGAAGCAAACTAATTGATCTTTTTCTTTTCATTGTTTGGTTTTATTTCTTCTTTACCATTTTTCATCCCACCTAGTACAATATGCCTTTGTAATTGGACTAATGTCTAATATGAATATATTTGCAGATCCTATACTGGACTGTATGCTGTAGTGGGGGGTGGGGGGAGGGAAGTAAAGGAAATTTGAAAATCAAGGAACTATGGAATTAAATCTTGTTAACTGAAACTAAACTGATTAATTTTTAAAAAATAAAATATAAAAATGAATTCCCATCCTGGAATGTCAAAGCCCCACACAATCTGACACCATCTATGTTTCTACACTTATTTCATATTATTCACTTTCAAGTATTCTTCATGCAAAATTGTCACTTACTATTACCCATCTATTATATTCCATACCTTATCACAGATGGTGTCCCTTTTCTGGAATGCACTCAACCCACAGTCAGGAAGATATAAGTTCGAATCTACTCCTGGACACTAGTTGTGTGTCCTTGGGTAAGTCATTTGAAAACTTTCAGCTTCAGTTTCCTCATCTGTAATTGTGGGCATAATGATTGCACCTAACCCATTTGATTGTTTCAAGAAGAAAAAAAATGAGATATTTAGACACTTCATTGAAAATATTAAAGTGCTATATAAATGCTAGCTACTATTAGTAACCACAACACATAGGATATAAGCTAAGTGCTAAGTATAAAAAAATAAAGGCAAAATGACAGATCTTTCTCTCAAGGAGCTCATAGTAGAATGAGGTTGTTTACAACATGTTGAAAACATGTAAACAACCATGAACAAAAAAAGATATATAGATATAGAAATCTATTTATAGATATAAACAAATAGGAGATGATCTTAGAGGGAAGGCATGAACATTTAGAAGGAAAGACTTCTGGCATAAGGTGGAATTTTAGCTGGTACTTGAGGGAAGAAGAGACATCAGAGAAGGAAGGGACCAGAAATGAGGAGGAAAAGAATTCCATTGTCTTAATAATGTGGTCTAAAATTTTGCCAGGAGGAGAAGTTACACTCACTGGACCATAGTTAGAAAGTGCCATTGTCTTTCCTTTTCTGAAACTGTGAGCAACAATAGCCCTTATCTAATCCCAGGGTACCTTTCCCATTCAACATGACCTTTGAAAGGAAATATTGATGATGGCTTACCAGTTATGTCTGCTAACTATCTCATCTGCCCAGCAATCACATCTGGCAGCATATGCAGTATGGACTGAGGACAGAGAGAGTCACTTCACCTATTTGAGTAATTTGTTCAGAAATAGCCCTGAAATCCATAGATAGATTCTAAACCATCCTCCCGCATAATTGTCAAGTTCCTGAGAGTGAGAATTTAGAGCATTGGTATTAATGGGCCACATCTAATAGCTAGACAGGGTGTGGACAGTTCCCTGTAGGGAGGAAAGTGTTTGCCTATTGGAGATAAATGAGCTGTCTCTGCTTCCACAAGGGAAGGTATTTACTTCACATGGGTGAACACTTTGCTCCCAAGAGGGCATTCCACTTCCCTATGCATGGATAATAAAGCTTCAGTTATAGAATGAGTTATTGCAAGAATCTTGCATGTGCCAGCCTCATGAGCTCATCATGTTGCAAAGTGGTAACCAATTTAAGTGAATTCGTATTTTTAAAGTCTATCTGAGGTTAGTAAAATAACCATTCCTTTCTCTAAAACTCCAAATTCAGTTCAATTGGCCAAACATATACTGAGAGATTCTTAGGTTCTGTGGTATACTTTGGTTCAATTTTTTTCTTATAAACACTAAACTTCAGTTTCCTTGTCTGTAAAGTAGGGATAGCAATGCCTACCCTGCCTACATTTTCTTGGAGAACAAAATAAGATCATGGATATAAATGCCTTTTGAAACCACATAATTTATTCATTAAACATGCTGTATACCCTAGATCTTCACCACCATCACCTATACGACCATGTCAGCAGCAGCATTTTCCTGGTATATCTGACTTAACAGTTTGGAGTCAAACTTTATGTTATAGCCACTAAAGAGCCATTGCAGATTCATAAGCAGAGGAATGATGAAAGAAATGCTTTATTCTTTTTAGGGGTACATAGACACAATTTGGAAAGGAAGATATGTTATCCTCTGCTTACAATTGGAAACAATGTGCAATAACAGAAAGAATTTTGAATTTATAGTTTTAAGACCTAGTCTTCCATATAAGTTCCGTCACTGACTATATTTGTGAATTTGGGCAGGCCATTTAATGTCTCTGGGTCTCAATTTTCTCTTCTGTTAAATGAAAACCAGAAAAAGATCATCTCTAAGAATGATACTATCTCCAATATCTAGTGGATAGAACATTAGGTCTGAAGTCAGAAAGACCTGAATTCAAATCTAACCTCAGATACTTACTAGCTGTGTGATCTTAAATGAATTACTTTATCCTCTTGACCTCAGTCCCTCAACTATAAAATGAGGAAAATAATAGCCCCTACCTCCCAGGATTATTCTGAAGATCAAATGAGATAATATTTGTAGAGCATTCAGCAGAGTACCTGACCTATAGTTGGTACATTTTAAATCCTTGTTTCCTTCTTTCCATGTTGTGTTTTGCAGTGGAAAGAGCTAGGAACTTGGGACCTGAGTTCAAATCCCAGCTGTGCTACCTACACCTGACCAACCTTGGTAATCACTACATCTCTCTGGGACCTGGTTTCTTCATCTGTTAAATGATGTGATTGAACTAAAAGACCTCTGAAGTCCCTTCCATCTCAGATTTAAGATTCTAAGAAAGGCTTTTGTGCATAAGTACAAAAGGTCCCCACCTTCTCAGGATACAGGGAGGAACACAGGAATGACCACTTTCCCTAGAGAAGTCCTTGCACAGATTTCTACTTGAATTTTCTTGAATTTTCCACCATTATATCCCAACTTTGAGATAAGTCATGGATATTTCTACCAAACCACACATATATTCTAAAGAGAGATGGAGTTCAAAATGATTACTTATTAACCTGTCTCTGCTATAATTAGGGTGAGGTCATCAGAAGGCTTTATCATTCTCAAGGCCCATGTTTCTGTCACCTTTGTGAGGAATGACAGGTGATTTTTATATGCTCACTTTCATGGTACTGTCAATCACCTGGCAGCTGAAGAAGTAGAGAATATACATGGATCCATAACTGTTTATTGCCCCAGGCCAGGATAATCCCCTAAGAGAAGGTACTACCTAAAAGTAAAACTAGTACAGCAATACCTACTCATTTACCAAATAGTACATATCATAAAATCAATGAACCCCATTCATAGCTAGTTATTGTCTCTGCAGATTTGTAAATTTCAATCACTTGAGATTAGCCTGTGTCCAAGCATTAAGTCCATCCTGGCTTCAAAGAATAAATGCTGGTCAAAACTACATGACTGACTGAATTTCTTTCCTCAGGTCATAGGGAACCTATCCCCTTTCTTCTTTTGAATATGAGTTTCATGTAAGCTCCAAGAAAGTAGTCATTGACTCAGGACAACAATGTCCTTATTAAGGCTCATTGATCAGTGTGTGCTATCAGAGACCATGATCTTTGCAGGGTAAGAGCTGATACCTTCTCTGGTATCATGGAAAGAGACCTGGCTCCATAGACCAGCATTGAATTCCCTCCTCTGATACTTATAAAGCATGTGATCTTTTAATTTAATCATTGCCCTCAGTTTCCACATTTATATAATGAAGAGGTTAGATTAGATGGCTTCTGAGGTACCTTCCAACTCTAGATGACCATGAATGATTCTAATGATCAGAACCTCAGGAGCTGTACTAAGCCAAAAAGGGAGACTTTAGGAATAAAGAGGGCACTTCCAAGTTTGTCATTTCACACCAAGAAGGAGGTAAAATTTTCTGCTTTGAAGAGCAACCAGAGGATTTTGGATTGTGCATCACAGACTTGTCTAACGCAAAGTGATCTGAGATTCCCACCTTTAATCAGAAAGTTGTTGATTACTTGAATACAAGTGTAAACTTTATATTTATTAAAATCAAATTTCACCTTGTTAGAACTGGCATATTTTTCTAACCTTTTGGATCCTGAATCTTTCCTCCTACATGTTATCTATTTTCTCCAGTGTCATGTCATTTTCAAATATGATAAGCACTCCATCTATTATTTAAATGAAGTCATTGATAAAACTATTGAATTTAAAGGTTAAAAAGCTTGTAAAATGTACAAGCCCATGGAGGGATAACATGTTAAATCTGGTTATATGCTCTTAACTGTAAATGAATTCAGATAACTTTTTGAGAATCCCAAAATATCAGAATTAGAAGGGACCTTAGAGGGCAGCTAATCCAATCATTATCTATTTTACTCAGAAATTTCCTCTTCCACATCCTCAACAACTTAACCAGGCTCTGACAAAAAGTGAAATTCACTATTTCATAGACTAACCCATTCGGTTTTAGACATCTCTGTTTGTTAGAAAGATTTTTCCCCCCCCATTGGGGTAGTTAGGTGGCACAGTGAATAGAGCACTGGCCCTGGAATAAGTAGGACCTGAGTTCAAATTCAGCTTCAGACACTTAATACTTACTAGCTGTATGACCTTGGGCAAGTCACTTAACCCCAATTGCCCTGCCTACTCCCCTCCAAAAAAAAAAAAAAAAGAAAAGAAAAGAAAGATTTTTCCCCCTTGGCATCAAGCTGAAAATCACTTCTCTGTTCATCTGTTGTTCCTACTTCAGTCCTCTGGATCCTGACTCTTACTATCCAGTACTAGGTTCCTACTTAATTTGTGCCCTATGCAAAACACATATGTCAACTATCATACTTTCATCTAAGTCATTGATTAAAAAAACAAAACAAAACTCAGGACGAAGGACAGATCCCTTGGACACTCTGCTAGACAACTCCTAGCCTGATATCATGACTATTCTTTGAGTCCAGTCATTGCAACGGTTCTGAATTCACCTAATTGTTCCATCTTCTAATTTATGGCAACATGAAAATTTTGATGAATGATTTGCTGAAATACAGTTATACCATACCTACAATGGTTATACTTATGTGCCAGTCTAGTCTAGCAGCCAAATAGTTTAGATAGCAATTACTTATTCTTGACAAACCCATACAAGCTTTTGGTGAACCACACATTGCTTTCTACTAATTCCCAAACTATTATGTTAATAATTTATTCCAGAATTGTGCCAAGAATTGAAGGTCACCTGAGCCTATAATTTGAAGATTTCATGCTTTTCCCTTAGCCAAAATATGGAAAGACATGTGCATAGCTCCAGTCCTAAAGTACTTAATCTTATTTTGAAGGATTCTTCAAAGTTAGTAGCATTATCTTAGAAGTCACTTTTGTCTATTTTTTCAGTCCCTTTACTCCAGATTATTATCTTGCTCTGCTAATTTGTACACATTGGGGGCCACTGCAGTAGTCTCTCTCATCTTCCTTTCACTAATCTTAGATTTCAGCGTTCTGATTTTCTATGTATTATTCCATTTTGCTGACATTTTTCCTTTCTCAAAAATACTATTTGCTTTATTGGATGACTCTCTGGGATGAGGAGGGGGAGAGATACTTATAATAACTATGATGATGTAAGAAAAAAAGATATCAATAAAAACTATTTTTAAAAGATGTCAATGTCCTGTTATTCTTCTCTTCAAATCATCTCTTCAAGTTCTGTTGACTTAAAATATTAATGGCTTAAGGAAGAAGGGCCATTAATTTGGGACCAGTGCTAGAAAATCCAAGCTTAGCTTCAGAACTCTGGGCACCCAAAAAAAGTGAAGAACTAAGGTGCTAAAATCCTAAGCAAATAAGGTGACTTCTAAGAGTGAGTCCTTCCAGTTCTAACATTCCATTTTCTATGTTGTAACATTCTGTAGTCTAATCTCCCCCCAAGTCAATATTCTCCATCCCATATGCTATGTTATAGCATTGGATACAGTTTTGGGGCACAGTGGATAGAGAACTGGCCCTTGCGCCAAGAAGAACTAAGTGCAAATATTGCCTCCGATACGTCATAGCTTGTCAACCTGAGCAAATCAGTTCTCTGAGTATCAATTTCCTCATCTACAAACTGAGAATAATAACAGTACCCACCCCACAGGTTTGTTGTAAGGATCAAATTTGGCAACATAGTAAGTGCTTTTCAAACCTTAACTACTATATAAATGTTAGCTATAATAATAATAATAATAATCAATAGTATTAAATATTCTAACCTTCCTTCTACATCTAATATTCTGTTTTATAAAACTCCTTTCATCTCCAATATCCTATATTCCATGTTCTAAGTTCTCTTCAAAGCCTAATATTTTGCTTCTCTAGAGGACTCTAAATTCATGGTTGTATAGAAAAGGCTAGGAGAACACAGCAGGGAGAATTTGTGGCATTAAAGACAAATTTCCATAACTTCATTACTTTCCCTCGTACTCAACCTGCTTCTTGGTTGTGAGCCAAGTTTTTGTTTGAGGAATAACATTAAATTTTCTGGTCACTAAAGTACTATTTAGTTAAGCAACTGTTTCAGTGATCTATACTAGAAATACCCCGGGAAAAAGGATACAAACCATACTGTTGTCAGTATAATGAGGAGAGTGGTGATGTAAACAAAGGAAGTAAAGGAAGACACAGACAGCACCTTGAGTAGCTCATAGGAAACTTCCTGGTAGGCTCCCCTAGTACCAGGGCTTAGGGGATCAGTTGAATGGAAAAGAAAACACAGTTTCCTGGTACTGTTTCCAGGAAATTTAGAGGAACCAAATCATGGGAATGAAACCAGGATATCTTGAATCAGGTTGGCCAGAGAGATAATGAATAGACCATGGAGTGAATATGGTCAGAGAGGCTAAGTCTGGGAGAATTCATTCATTATATAGTAATGGCACTGAATGTTAAGGCCTACACTTTTCTGCTCTTATATCACTTTGCCTTTTTTTCTTTTATCAGAGTGATAAACTTATATAAGAAGAAAGTTGGTCTAGTGAGTGTAACTCAGAGCTGGAAAGTAGGAGGCATGTGGTCCTAAGCTCAACTTGGCCATTAACAGGTATGTGCTGTGGGATAAGTCACTCGACTTCCTAAGCGTGTGCATAGATATCTATGATAAAAGATAGACTGTGATTCAAACAAAGGATTATGAGAACTCAGAGATGGGAAAGATTACTTCTTTTTTAAAATAGATTTTTATTGATACATTCTTGACATAACCCAGAATTCCCACTATATCTCTCTTAGGGAGCCATCACTTATAACAAATATTTTTTTAAATGAGAGGGGAAAAAAAGGAAGAATAGAAAAAAAATTAATAAAATGGACCACTGTATTGGGGGGAAAGATCTAACAGGACAGCTAAGTCCTAATTAATGCGAATAATGAATACTGTAAAGTGGTGACATTATTCAAATATGCATAGCATATTTCCACTGGACTGAAAATTACCATATTGAAATTAGTTATAATTTTAAATAGGGTAAATGCAAATGCATATGACAGCTTAATGGAATTCATTATTTGCACTAATTGGGACTTAAATGTATATGCAATGTTTCACAGTCACAGAGTCCCTTCCACCACAAAGAAGCAAGGGGAAGTGTATTCTTATATATTTCCTTTGGGATCATGCTTATATCATATAATTTTGCAACATTCAATTTTGATTATTTTGTGTTTAGCCTACTTTCCATTTATATTTTTGCAATGTGTGTGTGTGTGTGTGTGTGTGTGTGTGTGTGTGTGTGTGTGTTTATGTTGCTTTCTTGGCTCTCATTACTTGATTTTGCATTAGTTTACTTAAGCTGACTCCATTCAGGAGAGAAAGGTACTAGACTTTTCAGTATCTGGGTTTGGTAGGCTGTATAACATCAATGCCCAGAGGAACAAGGGGTGACATTTGGATTTGACCTTCAAAGCCCAGCCCAGCCATTGTGAAGACAAGGATTCATCCAGAAGTCAGGCCATATCTGTACATGAATTTGGTGGAACCAGTATTATATAGGAGCTGGGCTGAGTGAGCCTACTTTACCTGGAGACACAGGTGGTATCAGGTATCCCCAACATGTTAGGGAGAAATTTCTATACATTTGTTCTTACTGAATCAAGTGCCCCTTTGTAAAAGCTATTTTACTTAACACATCTGATGTGGGTCTGATCCAATGGCAGTAGAGGAGATTCATCCCTCAAACTCCCAATTTACCCTAGTACCCTGAACAACTAATGTAGCCTGCCTGAGTCTAGAACAGAGAGACAGGATGTACTCACTACACAAATCTTTACATAATTTTCTATCTTCATCCAGTTTGTCATTTCTTAGAGCAGAGTAGGAATCCATTACATTCATGTAATAGAATTTATTTTACCCTTTCCCATTCAGTTGCCATTTGTGTTATTTCCAGCTCCCTGCCACTAGAAAAGAAAAAGTATTGTTATAAGTATTTTGGTACATATGTAGCCTTTCTTTTTGTTAGTGACCTCTTAGGGTATACACTGAATAGTATAATCTTTTAGTCAAAAGTTTTGGATATATTAGACATTTTATTTACACAATTCTAAGGTGGTAGGAGAGTATTTCAGATAGGTTATCAAAAAAGGCTTTGTGGAAGAGTTAGAACTCAAAGGTCGGGGAAAAGAAAGGACTTATATGGAGGCGGCTAGGTGGCACAGTGAATAGAGCACCAGCCCTAGTGTCAGGAGGATCTGAGTTCAAAGATGGCCTCAGACACTTAACACAACTAGCCAGTGACTTTGGGCAAGTCACTTAACCCCAATTGCCCCTCCAAAAAAAATTTTAAAAAAGAAATTATAAACTAAAGATGGGGGTATGACTTTCTTATTAGAAGAAATGATGTAAATGGACTTTGGAGGTAGCAAAGTACATGATGAATTTAAAGAATGCACAATAGTCCTATTTATTTCAAGAAGAGGATTTGTGTAGAAATATTAGCTCATGTGTAAATAAAGGTGTAAAATTTTAAATGAACTTTTTTTAATTTGTCTTATTTAATTTTCACTTCCCTATCCTCACCAATTGAGAATGCAAAATAAACAAATCCTGTTACAGACACATATAAGCAAGCACAACTTACTCTCTTGTTGTTTAGTCATTTTTCACTTGTGTCAAACTTCATGACCCCTTTTGGGGGGTTTCTTGTCAAAGATACTAGAGTGGTTTGCCATTTCCTTCTCTAGCTCATTTTACAGATGAGGAAACTGAGGAAAATATGGTTAAGTGACTTGCCCAGGTTCACATAGCTAATAAGTGTCTAAGGCCAGATTTGAACTCAGGAGAGTTTTTCTGACTCCAGACTCAGTTCTAATGAACCTCCTAGCAGCCCAGCCCCCATTCCCTCATTATTCCTCTCTCTCTCTCTCTCTCTCTCTCTCTCTCTCTCTCTCTCTCTCTTTCTCTCTCCATATATATATATGTATATGTGTGTATACATATATATGTGTATATATACATATATACACATATATATGTATATGTATATATATATTTCCACATATATTCATAAGTGTATATATGTGTATACACACACGTAGACAAAACCTGAGTTTATAATTGTTCTATCTGGGCATGGGTAGCACGCTTCATCATGAGCTCTTGGGAACTATGGTTGGTCATTGTGCTGATCAGAATTGCTAAGTCTTTCAAAGTTGTTTGTTTTCCCAGTATTGTTGCTCTTGTATAAAAATGTGTTATCTTTGCAGTAACATAGACAGTCTGATAATTCACTCATCCATGTCCAATGCCTTTGATGACTTGCAAAATTCTAGAATGAATTATCAAAATTCTAGAATGAATTATCAAAATAATATTTAGTCTAAATCTAGAAAAAGAGTCAGTGATCACAAAGAACCAGTATATCTTCAGCAAAAACCAATAAGGGCAGACTAAATGTATTTATTTTTTTTTAATATGTAACTAAAACAATAGGTCAACAGAATGCTGTAGACATAATTTGCCTAGAAGATAGCAAAGTATTCAAGAATACTTTTTTTTTTTTAAAGCAATTGGGGTTAAGTAATTGGCTCAAGGTTACAGGGCCAGGATTTTTGTGTGGGTGTTAAGTATCTGAGGCAGGAACCAATCCGCATCCTCACAACCCTGGGGCTGTTGCTTACTCACTGCGCCACCTAGCTGCCCCTCAAGAATATTTGCTTAAATTATGTACAGTCTCAATGAAAAAGATGGAGAGATATGGGATACATGATAGGATGATTAAACAGATTCTAGTGTGGTTGAACAGTCAAACTTAAAGAGTAGTTATTAATCTTTCCATATCAATTTAGAAGGGGGACTCCAGTGGAGTACCTTGGGGACTTATTGTTTGTCTTATACTTCTTGATATTTTTTTTAAATGCTTTGAAAAAAGGTATAGCCAGCATATTTACCAGAGTTTCAGATAACACAAAGCTGAAAGGAATAGTTAACATGCTACATAACAGAGTAAGGATCTAAAAAATATTTGATGGGCTATAATATTGGTCTAAATCAAATAAGATTTAATTTAATAGGAATAAATGCAAAATCTTATACATGCAATCAAAATTGGATTCATAATTTTAGGTTGGAGGAGATATGATTAAATAGCAGTTTGAGAAAATTCTAGAGTTTAAGTGGAATGCAAGTTCTGTATGAGTCAGCTTTATGATATGGTTCCCAAAAACTAATGCTGTCTGGAGCTACATAAAGAAAGGCATATCTTCCAAGAATGAGGGGTTAAAAATCCCACTGCTCTTGTGTGCTCTTGTATTGGATGTTTAGGTATAGGAACCATATTTGAGGATGGACACTGTTAAGATGAAAGTGTTCTAGGGAAAGTAACCAGCATAATAAAACACTACAAGTTCATATTATTTGAGAATCTATTAAGAGAAGTTAGGGTGTTTACCCTGAAAAAGAGAAGACTCAAAGAGATCAAACATCTATCTTCAAATTGTTGAAGGGCTGTCACATAGAATAGCAATTAGACATATTCTATTTGGCCCCGGGGAGTAGAATCAATCAAGTCAACTACATTTATTAGATATCTACAATATAGCAGGCATTGTAATACATTGTGGGAATATAACAAAAGGGGTAAAAAAAAAAACTTTCACCTCACTCAAAGAGCTCATAGTTTAACAGAGAGGCAGAATCCAAGCAATTATGCATAAATAAAGTAGCTAAGTGACTCGGATAGAATGTTGAGCCTGGAGTCAGGAAGACCTGAGTTCAAATGCAGCCATGAAATTGCTTCATTCAAACCAGTTCTGAATCTACCTATCTTTGAAAGAATTGTTTCTTGGCTACAAACAACTTAAATTTAAATCATACCCCCCCAAGGAGACCTACAGGACCTATCTATAATCTTTCCTTCCTATATTTGCTTTATCATAGGACTTTATATATTACAGATAGATACATACATACATATACACACACATATATACATATACACACATATATTATATATACATATGTTTATATATATTACATCTATTGCATATATACATATATAGTACATATGTTGCTATATACACACATATATTTTATACATTGTGTGTATATGTGTATATACATACAAACAAATATATATTTATGTTCATGATCTCATCTTTGCAATTTTGTAGCCTACTGTTGAGGTAGTTAATCACGGATTCTACTCCCTGGAACTGTGACTTCATACAGAAATCACAAAATAAATCTGAAAGAAGCTATATTGTGCACTGAGAAATTGGCCTCACTCCAGCCCTGCTAGCTGAGCCTATGTGAGCTAATTCAGCACTTAAAGTAAATCCCAGTTTCCTTCACATTATTGTCAACCCTAGAAAGCCACGAAAGGGTGAAGCTGGAAACAAGATTCCAAATTCAGTGTTCTTTCAACTCCACCATGACTGCCCTTAATAAATTTTTGTTGAAGAGGTGAATGAATGAATAGATGTTCCATGTTCTCTGTCACTTACCTTTTCTAACTATGAGACTATAAACAGCACAGGTGATTACACTTACAGGAGGATTAGTGACTCTTCCCTTCCAATCCATTAGGCACAGAGTGTAATGGTGTCACACTCCATACAATGTACTGTACTGCACAAATAGGGACCATCCATCTAAGATGCCAGAAGCAGGAATCCAATGACATTCCTGCATCCAGTTTGTGAACAGATCTGCTGTGAAATACATAAGGAAAACATGTAGGGGACTGTGAGGAAAGTGACATGCCTTATGCATGAGTTAAGAAAAAAAACCCAGGCCATAAATCTGAGAGGGGGGGAAGAGGGGAATAATACATATTAACACACTAAAACGAAAAATCATCCAAACCATGGTACAACGTGTTTAAATAAAATCAGAGCACTTGGGGCATTTGCAACAGCCATTTCCAATGTTCAGTGCACAAAGCAAACAACCTCATTTTATAAAGAGCAATACCTGGTTACTTGTAAATTTACTGTCACAAAGCTAAAAACTCTAAATGAAGAATCACTATTTAAACAAAAAAAAATAAACTTAGCAAGGACTTGATTGGGGCAGGGAGTGTTTTTGTTTTTCAGAACATTCAACCCTTTTGCATCAATCCTAACATTGAAGAGGAAAGCAAAATTCTTAGAGAAAAAAGTAATCTGTTTTGGCATGGATTTTATTCAGTTCTTTTCAGTTATTTCCAACTGTCCATGACCCCATTTGGGGTTTTCTTAGGAAAGATACTGGAGTTGTTTGACATTTTGTTCTCCAACTCATTTTACAGATGAGGAAACTGAGGTAAACAGGGTTAAGTGACTTGCCCAAGGTCACACAACTAGTAAGTGCCTGAGGCCATATTTGAACTCAGAAATATGAATCTTCCTATCCCTAAGCTGAGCATTCTATCCACTGTGCCAGCTGGCATGGATAGTGAAGACATTATTAACTGAGACTCATAGAGGATACCCAGAATGCCAAGTCACACTACCAGTAAGTTGTGCCACTAGAGTTTAATGAATAAGATGGAGATAAATGTAAAATCTTGCACTTAGATTCAAACGATCAACTTCACAGGTATAAGGTAGAGAAATTGAGGCTAGAAAGCAACCTGTTTGAATATAATCTGAGACTGAGTAGTCAGCAAGTTTAATATACAATGATACTGTAATGCTGCAGTCAGAAAAAAAATATTAATGCCAACTTGAGTTTCATTGAGAAGTATACTGTTGCCTAGGATGGGGAAGAAGATAATCCCATTTTACTCTGCACTGAAGAGACCATATGCAGACTGCTTTGTTTAGTGTGGAACACAGAGAGGTGGTACATTGGGCAGAGAGCTGGGCCTGGAGTCAGGAAGACTCATCTTCCTGAGTTCAAATCCAGCCTCAGACATTTCCTAGCTGTTTTATCCTGGGCAATTCTTTTAATCTTGTTTGCTTCATTTTCCTCATGTGTAAAATAGGCTGGAGCAAATCACTCCAGTAGCTTTGCCAAGAAAACTCCAGATGTGGTAAAAAAGAGTCAAACGTGACTGAATAATGACTTAACTGAACAATCTATTAGGGTAACCATTGCTTTCTCCAAATAGTGGTATTTTTTAATGACCTCCTCTTAGAGACTGCTGATGAGTTGAACAGGCTGACAGGACAAGTGATATCTAATCATGCTTTCCCCACCTTATAATTTTGGACACAGTGCATAGAACCTAGGGCCTATCCTCTGAAAGACCTGCATTCACATCTGACCTCAGAACTCACTAGCTGTGTGACCCATTTCAAGTCACTTAACCTCTGTTGGTCTCCATTTCCTCATCTGTACAATGAGGATAATAGCACCTATCTCCAAAAGTTGTGAGGATCCAATGAGATCACATTTGTAAAGCTCTTAGCTCAGTGACTGGCACATAATAAGTGCTATTATTGATTTTGGTTCCCAAGTGTAACATTTTATATTTATCTCAGTTGAAATACATCTTTCAACCCAATGCTCTATCCTATGACTATACTTATGGAAGTTCCCTCAGTGTTTAGTCATCTTTCTTTTTCTCAGAGCTTCAATGAGTAGGTCCAGGCTCTAGGAAGACACAGAGTAGGAAATCATCTCTCTGGTTTCCACTCTTTTCATTTAGAAATTTCCTGAGGCCATGCTTACTTTAATACCTCAATGAACTCATAATCTCATCAATGTGAATATTTTCTTCATAAGTGCAGATCAAAACTCACCCAAACACACTCCAATGATACTCTTCTTCACATCTTCCCCTCCATCCTACATAGAGGGGTAGAGTGAGTTGAATAAGTTGTAGCGGCAAGCACCCCAATATCCCCAGGGTGACTGCCAACACAGGTTCTTAGATCTGCTTTTCAAAAGGAAAGCAACTCAAAATGGGTTAACAAGCTTACTTTAATCAAACAAACACACATTACCTAGTTCAGGGGAAAAAGGTCAGCACCCCGAACTTCAGAGTTACAGAACTTACAGATCAAACAGACAGGCTTCCAAACTGTCCTACCATTATATCAATACCAAATCACAGTTACCAGAGAGGGAAGCATCAACATCTGGGTTTTCAAAGCCGGGGGGCTCTCAACAACGGCTTCCCAGAGTCTCATCTGGTCAAATCACACAACACTTCTCAAAGTGAGCCCCAAAGCAAAGCCTCTCATCAGAGTTTATATAGCCTTCTCCTGGCTCAGAGAATGTAACAATCTTTTTGACCCACTGCCCAATCACAAAGTATCAAGGTGTGGGCTTTCCTAAAAAACAAGCCTCCCACCACAGGCTCCAGGTGCACTTAAGCTAGGGGCAGGGAAGATCTTTAAATTTGCATTTCCATTACACAAGTGCATTAGAGGACTATATCAATAGATCATCGTTTAGGGTATCTTTCTCTTATCTATCAATATCACTATCATGGCATGAGAATTTACTGGATGATATATTTTATGTCACTCCTTGGCTGTTGGTAACATGTTATAGTCTGTTTACAACTACCACATGTTTCTCCATTTCATTTGGCTTATTTGGTTTCTTAGTTTGTATATACATATATTGTCTACACATGTCGTTCGTATGCTTACTTCGCTGTTAGATTATGAGCAGTTTCAGAGCAGGGACTATAATGTTACTAGAAAAGCAGTAGTCAGCCAAGATCCATCTTCTTCAGGCTGTTCAATTTTTTCTTTTTATGTCCATAGGACAGGCTTTAAATGAGATCCACTATTGCTTAAGAGTTCAGTTTAATAATCTACACAGGAACAAACAAGTGGATGAAGAATTCCTATTATACATATATGTGCATGTACTATATATACATATATACATCTATGTATACATACATACATATATACCATATATGTTTATGTGTATGTGTGTCTAACAGTAGCCATTTCTAGGGCAGGGAGGAGGGAATAAAAAACAGAAAAAAATTTACATGATAATTTTATTATAAATTTAAAAGGAATAACGAGTTGCACATAATAAACTTACTGTTTCATGTGCAATCTTTCTTGTTTATTACACTATGTTATGAAAATGCTTATTTCATTCTATAAATTAAAAATGAACATTTTTAAAAAAGAAAAGCAAATAAGCATACTTTGACTGATATTCCAAAAATGTTTTTTGAGTTTCATGACATGAACTATGCCAGCAGACCAATTATACCATAATCATAATTTTTTAGTTAGAATATGTTATAGCTATTATTAATGAACACACTTCTATAGTATTTTGCAGAAAGTCAAAAAAAATTTCAGAACCAAAACATAAAAGTATATGCAATAGCCATTGCAATTATAAGAACCAAGATAGAAAAGGTGTAGCTATCAAGGAATACCCCTAAGGGACTGTACCAAACACCATCCCACTAAGAGTGACTTTTGAGAGAGTTGTTAAATATTTATAGAAAGGCATTATAAAGCTACATCAGTCTGAAGTTGGCACATGCAGTAGAAAACTAGAATGTCATATTGCTCAAAGGCAATTAAAAATATGGAAAACAATGCAGAAAACCAAAGTCTATTAAGAAATTCTAGACTCCCCACGTCAGCAATTTAAAGTAAAAGCTAAAAAGACAAAGTGATAAGAGGAGTCAAAGAACAAAATAAACAATTTTAAATCTATAAAGGTTTGAGATGTAAAGAAATAAGAGGCAAAGGAAAACCCCTGCAGAAAGAGGGTGTTTAAAATTCCTGCTCATATATATGGTCACAGGAAATCCAATAGGATCAAAATGTAAATTGGATCAAATGAGAAGCAGAAATTTATATACCACCAACATAACAAACAACAGAACAACCACAGCAAAGAAGGGACTATAACTTCAACCTCTACCAACCTAGAAAGTGATGAAGCGAGTGAGATAAGGATCACATTTATTGGCTCAAAGGCAATCACTTTCCCACTTCCTTGAAGATCTAAGCTTGATCCCAACTTCTTTAACTGAAAGCATCATATGTTTTTGACAAAAAGATGAGAACACAAGTGACTCCTCCAAATTACCAGTTACATGTCTTCATGCCTTATACTGTACATTTTGTTCAGTTTAGTCATAGCTGACTCCTCTCTGATCCCATTTAGGTATTTTTTCGGGGATGTTGGGTTGTTTGTTTTTTGGCAAAGATACTATAATGATTTGCCATTTCCATCTCCAGCTCATTTTACAGATGGGGAACTGAGACAAACAGGGTTAAGTGATTTGCCCAGACCATACAACTAGTCAGTGTCTGAGGTCAGATTTGAACTCAGATCCTCCTGACTCCAGGCCCTGTGTTTTATCCATTAATCCACCTGGTTGCCTCTTTTCTATATAAACTCAAACAAAAATAAACAAACTTAAAGAAAGAAAACATTGATTAAAGGGCAAAAAAGGTGAGTCCAGAAGGCCCAGGTGTGTAAAGAGAAACTTGTTGTTTCATCAATTCAAGGAACAAGTTACCTAGAAGCACCATAACATAATACCACCTTTGGTAATTATCACGCAGCTTTTGACTCAGTTATGCATTCCTAGTTTATTGAATTACAACAAATACGTAAAATAGAATGAAATATAGTGAGAATACTAAGATATTTTATATTTACATGGAAAACTTTTTTTTTTGTTTGTTTGTTTTTGGAGGGCAATTGGGGTTAAGTAACTTGCCCAAGGTCACACGGCTAGGTTTTTGTTTGTGTGTGTTGTGTCTGAGGCTGGATCCAAACTCAGGTCCTTCTGACTCCAGGGCCAGCGCTCTACTCACTGCGCCACCTAGCCACCCCATGGAAAACTTTTCAATATGTGAAACATGTCACTAAGACAATAATGTCAACAGCAATTTATATAAAAAGGCATTTTTTTCAAAGAAACAATTTGAATTCATCACGGTTCTGCCTTGCTTTATATCCATTATATTCAAAAGTCTTACTAACCACTTCATGTATATGAATGATATACAGATTCCTGGCTCCACGGAAAAACAAATTAAACAAATCCTTCACCTTTTGGAACTTTTCTCCAATGATTTCAAAATTTCTTTTGGATAAAATTAGTATAAAATGTTTAATGTACATGAAAGACAATGAGAGACTGAATGCTTTGAGCTTGAATATATGGGTCTTATTGAACTAATAAAGATAAAACTACAAATATCTTCATCTTCTCCAGCCACAACCCTTTAAGCATAAGGCTACAGGAGTGAAGGCTATGCATAAATATATTAAGATACTTACTGGCATCCCCAAATCAAAGCTGAATGGAAAGAACACAGTTAAAACAATGAATACCTATGCAATACTTTTTCTTAATATTTACCTCCAGAATCATAAAATGGGCCATAATAGATTTGGAAAATATGCTAACTGAACCCCATATAGTGTTAAGAATACATAAGGCCCTGACCCTAATGAATCTATGGAAAGTTTACTTCCACAATAACAACAACAAAAGGTAGAAATTTTATAAACATTCTTAGAGCAATAATAAACAGACCAAAAATCTACAAGGTAAAAGAAAACTTTTGGAATAAGTAGCTCTCACTTCACCAAATGCAAGTAAAAATAATTGCTGGTACAAGATACAAGACACCGGGTTTGTTGAATCCAAAAATATATAACCCAAAGTGTCTTACTTCTGGTTGTAGCCTATGAAATAAATGAGATGTGAGAATAGGATCAAAAAAACTCTATATGGGCTATAGTAAGCATAAACTCGGGCAAAAATATGTTGAAAGAAAAGTGCTGAGTAAACGACTGATGTACAGATTTGTGAAAATAGAGGTTTTGATGTACAGGAAATTATAAGAGTTATCCATAAGTAGCCTGAGCTTCATGATCAATGTAGATTATGAAAGGAAACAATTTATTACTTTAGACTGCAAATATTTTGCATTTATGGAATACCTAGGAGATATGACTTGCTGAGTAGAATTATACATCAGAAGCTCACTATCATTCACAGAATAATATATAACAAACCCCTGTACTACAAATATAGAACTCAAAATAGCCTGGAGAGTGACACCAAAATACTGTAGGAGCATCTGACTCAGCACAGACTATAAAAAACTTAAGACATATTTTAAAAGATGATTTCATCCCAAACATACAGTCTCTAAGATACCAGACAAAAATTTTTCAAGTAGAGACCTATCAAATCAAAATCATATTAGAACACTGGTACTAGATGCTAGTACATAGCATCTCTGTTGCTTTATTACTGAGGTTGCACCAAGAATGCTCTCAGTGAGCCTACATGGGACCAGTTTACATCCGAAAGGTTTTATTCAGTCACAAAAAAGTTATTTTACCCACCTGTGCAATAGTATGTAGAACACTGAATTTAAAGTGATCATAGAAGAATAACAACTTGTCCCAGCTTCTATGTGAATCTTTTCAACAAGTGTGAGGACAAGATGAAATAATACTACCAACAATATAATACATTAGCTGGGCATGCAAGTGTGAATTAATGCTGAGCAGCAGTGGGTTCCTATACTTTCCTTCCTTTGGGTAGAAGTACCTGAAGATATCAAGCTCCCCAAAATGTTTATGCATTGAGCCATAGCTTTGATCACCTCAGAGAATCTTTATATATCATAGACTGAAAAGACACTGTCCTAGATATACAGCATGTATGTATGTATGTATATATATATGTGTGTATATATATACATATATATACATACACACAACACACACACACACACACACACACACACACACACACACACACACACATACAGCAACGTCTGAATATGGTCTCCAAAAGAAACAGTCAATGCTCAGGAAGATGTGTCTAGGAGGCAAACAAGTGAAATGTGTTTTGTGTTCTCCTATGAATGTTTGGTTCAGTTTATGTGGACTTCTTTAAGATCTCAGGAAAGTAAGAAATAATTTTAAATGTAATCTTTATTATTAAGATTTTCTCCATCACTTTCAAGCCCAGACAATCAAAACAAAAAACAAACCAGGCCCTGATATGTAATGTTTGCTGATTTCTATGTGCAAATACTAACACTGAAAATTTAACAATCAGCTTTCAAGAGCCATTAGACTAGGCTCACAGGGGTGTAGAATCTGTGGCCTTGGGGCACACGGATTTGTTCTGTGAAGTTTGGATTCAGTCAAAGGCCCACACTTCAGGATCTAGAGGGCTACATGTAGCCTTGAAGCCACAGGTTCCTCACCCCCGCAGCAGATCCCTAGACTTATATTCCTGGAAGCTATGCCCAAGATCAGAGTTCCAAAAGTTTTATTCTTTCCCTAATAGCCCCTCCCAATGCCAGTGCAGTAACAGAATGTTTTATACTCTTTTTATTTCCTTTATCTAAGCATTTCCTGAATCCTAATTTTGTTTCATGTATTAAGAAACCTTAGGTCATAATGAAAACTTGTATAGTATATTTACTCTGTACTAAGAAAAGAGGATTGGAAAACCCAGGAGTCAGCTGTAATATACAAAATTTAAGTTAGGGCAGAGATGATATATTAATAACATTGTATTTGCCATAAAATCCATAAAATAGTGGAGAAAGTGACCCCTCAAACCTGACAGCCATTATATTGCCCGTAGGCTAAAAGAACCAATTATTATGAGAGGATGTAGCTAATTAAATACCCAGAAAAGATCACACCCTTAGACCACTCCACTTGGAGGAGATAGGTGAAAAAAAAGAGGAAAGAGTAGAAAGAATTGAGTGTTGGTAAGCCAATTCTACCATTCACAGAAATACTCCCAGTATTAACATATATGTTAATGTTTTTGTTTTGTTTTGTTTTTTTCCCCAAACAGAATGTAAGCACTTTGAGAGCAGGGGTTATTTCTTTATTTTTTTCTTTTTCTCCCCAAAGCCTAGAACAATAGTTCTTGGCAAATAGTACTGATTTACTAAATGCTTGCTCAATCAATCAACCAAGGCAGATTTATTAAGTGTCTACTCTGTGCTCAATGTTAACCATATAAAGACAAGCATGTCCATTCATTCATTTATTACCTCAAAGAATTATTATGAGGAAATTAACTTTTAAGTCTCAAAATTCCGTATAAATGTGAGGAATCATTAATGACATTTCCTATTCTTTTCTTGAAGAGCTATTTGGATTGACGTTCTACCATCTCCCTCTGTTGTCTTGTGTAGCATTTTCCAATCTTGGCATCTAAGTATCACTCAAATCAACAACAAATGTCTCCTGAATGCCTATGACGTGCCTAGCACTATTTGTAGCACCATGTGGTTTGACAGACATAAGAAATGGGTCCATCTTTTTCAAAAATTTAAAATTTAACTAGCAGGAGAAGCTCTATGAAATGACTATTACACTTTAAACTACAATTCCTCCCTCCCTCCCCCGCCCCCACACACACAATAAGGCTTTGTGGCATTCAGGGTAGTCATTGCTATCCTTATTTTATAAATGAGGAAACTGAACTCCACAGAAGTTCAATACTCTCCCCATGGTCATATAATTATTAAGCAAGAGAAGCAAGCTTCCATCCCAAGCCTCCAAGTCCAGGGCTCTTCCCATTTTGGTAACTACCTATGAATTTCTTAGGAGAATGAACCTTCAAGAGTTCATCTAATTCAATCTATAACTGAACTCTGCTATAACATAACACAAAAGTGGCCTTCTAGTTATGCCAAAATACTACTAGTGTTGGGAAACTGCTTGCCCCCTATAGCAATCCAATCCACTTTGCCAAAGCTATAAAGAGTTCTGACTCATAGAGGTTGGTGCATGGACAGTCAGAAAGACCTGAGTTCAGATTTAGCATCAGATGTTTACTAGCTATATGGCCCTAGGAAACTTACATAACCTCTGCCTGCTTCGGTTACCTTAACTGTAAAACAAGGATAATGATAGTACCTATTTTGCAGGATTCTTGTAAGGATTGAATAATATTTGTAAAGTGTCTCTTAAATAGTAGGTGCATAATAAATGCTTGCTTCCTTCCTTCATAGGGAGCTGAAAATAGTATCTCCTCTATGGTGTTGCCTCTAACTTAGATCACTTCCTGACTTTCGGGACTTTTACATTCCCTCCCCAACTGACTTTTCAAAGTAGAGATTTCTCCATCCCACTGGCCATCTCCTCCAACTGATGTGTTCTGTTCCAGAATACTAATTAAGGAAGTGCCCAAGCCAAACATGCTCACTTCTAACTCCGCTTCATCTTAACTCTGAAACTTTATACCTTGACCTGGTGGAGAGGCTATTTCTACATGGAGAGTTCCCTACATCAATGAAGTTGAAGCTCTAGATCAATGTTGGATTTGTCAGGAAGACTATATGAGTGTTTGTGCCTCCTGGTGAGAGCAGTGATGGATTTGTCTTGTTGTACACTCCAACTCTCAGATTCAGCACTTTATCATGAAGAAGTGGTTTCAAGTCAAAATATACAAGACCTTGGGTATTCTACAAAGGAAGCTATACTTTATCTTGTAGGCAATGGGAAGATATTGATAGTTTCTAGGCAGTGAGTGCCCTGATAAAAATGGCAGAAGATTAATTTGAGGCATTGTGTAGAATGCATTAGAGAGGGATGAAACTGGAATCAGGGAGTCTGGTTAAGAATATAACATACCCCTAAACCACCCACTTATAACACCGGTTTAAGTTGCTATAGAGTATAAAATTGGAGGGCTGGTATTCCCCATTTTGCTCCCTCCTCCCAGCTTGATAATAGGGTCAGAGACAAATGTTTCCCAAGTCTTCCTCATTTCTTCCCTGAAGGGTAGATTAGGGTGTGATCTTTCTTTCTCTAGTCACCATACTTTGTATCCAACCATCTTTCAGGAGGTCTGATGGGCCACATTCTGATATGACAGTTAGGTCACTTTTTCACTTAGGGTCAATAAAATGGCTGTCAAATCCACAGAGCTCCTGCCTTTAGGTCAGTGCTTCTTAAACTGTGGGTCCATAGGTGTTTGTATAACTGAATGGGGGGCTCACAAAAAACAAATCTGGCAATAGTAAAAGGTTTATGAAGTCCACCAACCAAAAATTAATTCAAAATCAAACACATAACAAATTTGAGGTGTTTCTGGTCATACTTGCCCATGTTGCATTGTGCAACTTCACTGGAGTGTTGGTTCCAAACACAAAACATATGCACTTTGCTCTACACATGCCATCACACCACGCAATGTCAACAAATGCTGCCAGAAACACCTCTGCTCAGATTTGAGACTATTGCATATTATGAATTGCAGTGTTTTTACTGTACATACAAATCATTAAATGAATTTTGGCTTGAGATTAGTTCAGAATTTTCAACAATTTCTGAAATGGCCTTCAACTTACTTTTGCAATTTATTTCGTACTATCTATTTACACAAAATCGTGTTCTCAATATTGACAATTATAAAATCAAAATATTAATCAACTCTGAAAAATGTTGAAGATCCTCTACACCCTGTAATATCAAATATTGGCAAGATTTTCTTAAAATTTACAAAATTTTGTAAAATATGTAAAATTTGTAAAAATTTGCAAAAACAAATCTAAAACCTAAAAATAAACAAGCACATCCATCTCATTAGTATGCAAATTAGCTTTCATCTTTAATAAATGGTAAAATTATATATAATGTACATATATATGTATATATACATATATGTATATATATATAAAACCAAAGAATTATTTTAAAATAAACTTCTTTATGATTATCATCAGTAAATGTTTTATTTGTATACCTATTTTATATACCTATATATCCAGGGCTGCATAAAAGTTTCTTGGGCAAAAAGGAATCATGAGTAGACAAAGTTTAAGAAGCCCTGCTCTATATAATGATATATTTATTCCAGATGAAAAGTTATTGATATAGTCAGAATAACACAGAGCCCTCTATTAGGAAAATTCCTAACCTTCAGAAAGAAGTTTGGTGCAATTTAGATTCTTTATCTAACCCATAGTCTCTTTATGTTTAATGCAAAAAAAAATTACAATGCAAGAAATATCTAGCTACAAAAGTAATGAGAGTGCATTGCAGGGTCCGGTACTAGATAGGCATGGGGAGAAGAAGTTGAATAAAGATCATTGTCATTTTTAAAGTTTCCCTTGACCTTTGACAAGATGTGGACAATGCAAACTTGCAGCCTGAGTCTTCTTTTCCAAGATGCCTACAGGAGAGTATGGCAGATTGTCCTCCTTGATATCTTCCTTCTCTGTAAAAGTTCAGCCCTACTTTCACTTTTTTTCAGTCTCTCCTTTTGGGTTCTCCTTACCATTTCTCTTCTCACTTGTTGCTTCTGTGATGCTGATTCCTTCTACATCAACTTGGTATATTATAGGCAGGGGTAAGGATACTTTTTTCCATTCTCATTTTGAAATCTTCATTCCTTTCTCTTAGACCAAGAATAGGTTTGAAGGGGAAATGGCTGGAAGTAAGGTGTCAGCAATTAGAAAAGAAAGAAAACAATATCTGCACTTCTATTTATATGCTTTGAACAGTCTAAGATTGGTACCTCTTCACTTCCTCTTCATAGAATCCCAAAATTCATTCAAGGCTCAGCTCAGGTGTTGTCTTTTTACAGGAAGCCTATCCTGATCCTCTCCCCAATTCTCAATAACCACTTTCCAGTCCCATAAATTCCTTTGTGTTTATCTCATGCATTAATTATAGCATGTTAGTTTCCCCACCTTGTCCAGATCTTAATGTGGTACTCCATTGTTATATGGATGATATAGGCATGAATAAGTAGCAGTAATGAAGGTCACAACTGGTACAAAAATATTTTGAAATCTTTTTTTCCAGACTTTTCCATTTCCTCAAAGAAGTCTGGACTCTCTAGCCCACAATAGCCTCTCCTTTCCTGAAATTCATAGCAATTTGCATCTATATTATCTTCTATTTAAATGGACACATAAAATTTTAGGGAGAAGAGGAGTTTTAGAATTTACCTAATCTAACTCCCTTATGCCAAAGATATCTTAATCTGTACTGAGTCCCAGAAAGGCAAAGTAACTTGCTTAAGAAAAGAGATAGCATTAAAATCTATGCCTCTGACTTCTAGTCCAATGGGATTTCTACTCTTAGTATTCTGTATCCTGTGACATGTTATTCAGCTCACAATGCATTTATGCAACACAAAGTGTGAATACAAAAAAAAGTAGTATTTAATTGTGTTGGCAATCTGTTACTGTACTGTTTCTAAAGTAGATTTGTTTCTATTCATTAAACACTAAAGGATAGAGATAAGATTTAATTCCCTATTTTATATTTTCACATAATTTGTTGATGGGCTAATAAGTTCACAATAAAATTTTAATCATAACTGCGGGTGACCTTTTAAAATTTTATATACAAATTAGCATAGTATACAAAACAGGATCAATCTTTAGCTACATAGATCAAATAGTTGTCAGGAACTGTGTCTGTTTGCACAGTCGATCTCTGTCCAGACAGGCTGTGTTCTGGGCATAGAAGTCATTATAACCCTTCTCTTCACTTGGTTATATTTACCCCCAAATTACTAACATAGATTTATAGAATAATGGCTCTAGATAACTCAAAGGTTATTTAGTGCAGGACTTCTTAAACTTTTTCTACTTTCAACCCTTTTTCACTGTTCAGCAGCATTAGTTGGTGTTGCACGGCCTGAGGGCGTGTACAGTGCAAAATGCACATGCTTTAGGTTCAGAATCAAGGCTGCAGTGAAGTTGGGCTATACAACACAGGCAAGGGCTGCCAGAAACACCTTGGATTGATTATGGGTTTGATTTTAAATTAATTTTTGGTCACTGCATATTCAGAAACCTTTTACTGTTGCCAATTTTTTGCAACTCCATACAGGGTTGTGACCCACAGTCCAAGAAG
The DNA here is from genome assembly GCA_011680675.1 of Gymnobelideus leadbeateri. Classification (NCBI taxonomy): domain Eukaryota; kingdom Metazoa; phylum Chordata; class Mammalia; order Diprotodontia; family Petauridae; genus Gymnobelideus; species Gymnobelideus leadbeateri. The sequence goes on along the minus strand of WOXC01005031.1, from coordinate 391,953 downwards.
TGCTAGTCTAGTCTGAGTCGAACTTCTTAAAGAAGAGCATATTGAGGTTTAGAGAGGTTATGGCACTTAGTTACTGGGTTCTTCCTCACTGGATGTCTTCAGGAAAAAGTTGAATGGTCACTTTTTATATATATTTGTAGAATTGGTATTGTTTCAGATATAGATTGGACTAGAGGGCCATTGAGACCCTTTCTTCCTTTGAGATTCTGGAATTCTGTAACATCCATATTTACAGAAGTAATCAGTGACAGAGTAGGGTCCCAAGCCCACATTTTCTCTCTCTCAGCTCCTTCTACTTTTCTACATTCAGTAAGGTATAACAATTTATTTTCTCAGTTGTAAGAATTTATTTATAGGAAACTAATCATGCTCTCTCATCTGATTCCTTTTGTCCCCTACAAACAGTCCACTGTTTTGTGGGCTACAAGACAACTAGTCCTTGGAGAATCATCTGTGACTATGGCACTGAGGGAAAGCTAACTGGACAAATTACTAATGAGGGCCCATTGACACCAACTGACCAAACACACTGCTGAGCTATGGAGCATGTCAATTGCATTCAGGTCTTCTCAACATGCCCTCAGCTATATTAGGCCACTCTCACAGTTGGGGGAGGCAGAGGATTTGGCATAGTCTACAGTGAGTATCTGATTCATCATAGCTTTTCTATACTGCCCCAAAGGTCAAAAAACAAAAAATGGAAAACACTGACAGTGGGAAAGAACTATAATCATAGATATGAGTTGGAAGGGACCAAAGAGGCCATCTAATTCAACCCTCCCTCCCCTACCAGAACAGGAATCCACTTTATAACATCCCTGTAAGTAAGCAGACATCCAGGCATCCCTGTCTAAAGATCTCCAATGATGAAGAACTCACTACCTCCATGAGGTGGCTTATTCTACCTTTAAATACCTCTGATTGTCAGGAACTTTTTCTTTACATCAAAACATAATCTTCCTACTTGTGCATTTGAGATATTGCTTCAGGGTTCACTACATGATTATCTTCCCAGAGGGAGTGGGTGAAAAGGGAGGAAGGGAATGGATCTGAAATTCGAAGTTTTAAAATTAAATGTTTCAAATATATATGAACACCACTATTAATACTATTTTGCATGTAATTGGGAGATAAGGTGTGCAGGCATTGGGACAAAGAGATTCACCTTGCCCTAATGGTAAAGTTGAAGGGGTTATGGGAGAAGATATGGGAGAGAGCAGATTGGATGAGGGGATATCTTGTGGGACTGCTATTCTGGGGTGGTGGGTTGGGAAAAATGGGGAAAAAATTTAACTCTAATTCTGGCAGAAATGAATGATGTAAACCAGAAGTTCATAAAGCATTTGTTAAAAAAAAAAGAAAAAAAGAAATACAATCAGTATAACACAAGATCTAGCAGCCTCTACATTAAGGGATTGATGGTCTTGGAATATGATATTCCAGAGGTCAAATGAGCTAGGATTAATACCAAGAATAATCTACCTAGCAAAACTGAGTATGATGTTGTAGCAGCAAGCACCCCAACATCCCCAGGGTGACTGCCAACACAGGTTCTTAGATCTGCTTTTCAAAAGGAAAGCAACTCAAATTGGCTTAACAAGCTTACTTTAATCAAACAAACACACATTACCTAGTTCAGGGGAAAAAGGTCAGCACCCCAAACTTCAGAGTTACAGAACTTCAGAGTTACAGACAGGCTTCCAAACTGTCCAAACATTACATACATCAATACCAAATCACAGTTACCAGAGAGGGAAGCATCAACATCTGGGTTTTCAAAGCCGGGGGGCTCTCAACAACGGCTTCCCAGAGTCTCATCTGGTCAAATCACACAACACTTCTCAAAGTGAGCCCCAAAGCAAAGCCCCTCATCAGAGTTTATATAGCCTTCTCCTGGCTCAAAGATTGTAACAACCTCCTTGACCCACTGCCCAATCACAAAGTATCAAGGTGTGGGCTTTCCTGAAAAACAAGCCTCCCACCACAGGCTCAAGGTGCACTTAAGCTAGGGGCAGGGAAGATCTTTAAATCTGCATTTCCATTACATTTGGCCCCAAGATCTTTCTTGCCCATAGCATACACAATTTACATTTGAATTAGCACTAAACATCTCTTAGGTCACATTTTCCAGGTACATAAGAAAATCACAATATAATCTCAAAATACAATAGTCCAAGTCTTCCACTCATGGGGCAAATGTTAACTCAGTCACTTATCGGTAAAATCAAAAAATAGTCACTCTTAAGTTAACTCAATCAGTTACATCAGTTTTCAAAGTACAAGTCTTCCACTTGTGGGGCAAAGTCTTGATTAGCTCAATTAGTCTCTTATCTGTAACAATATCTCAAAGTACAATTGGTTACTTATTCAGTAAAGTCTTACTAAGTATGCCCATAGCATAGACAATTTACATTTCAACTAGCCACTAACCATTTCTTAAGTCATATTTTCAAGGTACATCTAAAGTTACCAAAGTGGCCACTGGGTCTTAAACAAAGTACATTGCATTTTTACATCAATTCACAAAATACAAAGCATTATCACATAAAGTTCTCTTGGGAGGAGGGGGGTGTCCTTCCCACAACACTGCTCCAGCCCCTGCTTCCAAGTCCAGAGAGGGAGCTGGGCAACAAAACCAAAGTGGGGTCCTTGGGGACCATGGCACTTCACCCCACCCACCAGTCACAAGTCCATCCTCCCCCTGGGTCCCAAACTGTGGGATGCAGCAAGGAAACACATTCAGTGCCCCTGCTTTGCCACACAGTCCTTATCTTGTCTTGTGGCTGAATTCCAAACTCCTGGGTTCCTTCTCCTCCAGCAGAAGGCAGCAGCTCCAGGCTTCTCCACAGGTCTCCATGCAGGCAGTTCACCATTCCTGCTCTCAGCTCAGTGAAGTCAGCATGCAGGTCTTTCTCTCCTGCTCCATGGCTCCACAGAATCACAGCTACCACAACTGGGAAACAAACAATTATCCCAGCCCCCATACTTTCCTTTTACTCAGCAGATCCCATCCTCGTCGCCATTTTGTAGCAGCAAGCACCCCAATATCCCCAGGGTGACTGCCAACACAGGTTCTTAGATCTGCTTTTCAAAAGGAAAGCAACTCAAATTGGGTTAACAAGCTTACTTTAATCAAACAAACACACATTACCTAGTTCAGGGGAAAAAGGTCAGCACCCCAAACTTCAGAGTTACAGAACTTCAGAGTTACAGACAGGCTTCCAAACTGTCCAAACATTACATACATCAATACCAAATCACAGTTACCAGAGAGGGAAGCATCAACATCTGGGTTTTCAAAGCCGGGGGGCTCTCAACAACAGCTTCCCAGAGTCTCATCTGGTCAAATCACACAACACTTCTCAAAGTGAGCCCCAAAGCAAAGCCCCTCATCAGAGTTTATATAGCCTTCTCCTGGCTCAAAGATTTTAACAACCTCCTTGACCCACTGCCCAATCACAAAGTATCAAGGTGTGGGCTTTCCTGAAAAACAAGCCTCCCACCACAGGCTCAAGGTGCACTTAAGCTAGGGGCAGGGAAGATCTTTAAATCTGCATTTCCATTACAGATGTTTTAGGGGAAAATATGGTCACTCAATGAAATAAAGGACTTTTAAGAATTCTTGATGAAAAAACCAGAGTTGAATAGAAAATTTGACATTGAGATACAAGAAGCAAGAGAAGCATGAGAAGGTAAACAGGGAAAAGAAATCATAAGGAACTTATTAAACTTGAACCATTTACATCCCTACATGGAAAAATGATCATTGTTATTCAAGAGACTTCTCAGTATGAGGATAATTGAAGGAAATATATATATGTATACGTACATATATATATGTTTATATAGGAGAGTATATGTGCATATAAATGCATATGTGAGTATGTGCATATATGTGTACATGTATACATACACAGAGGGCACAGGATCAGTTGAATAGGAAGGGATGATATCTAAAAAGTAAAATTAAGAACCGAGAGGGGAATATAATTAGAGGAGATAGGGAGAGACAGAATGGGGCAAATTGTCTCATATAAAAGAGGCAAGAGAAAACTGTTACAATGGAGGGGAAGAACAGGAAACCAAAAGGTAATGGGTCAACCTTAATCTCACTGAATTTCGCTTAAAGAGGGAAAAACATACACACTAAATTGGGTAGATTACCCTACAGGAAAGAAGGGGGGAAGGGAATAAGAGTGGGGATGATAGAAGGGAGGGCAGATTCAGTGGGAGGGTAGTTAGAAGCACACACTTTTGAAAAGGGACAGGGTCAAAATAGAAAATAGAATAAGTGGGACAGGGTCAAAATAGAAAATAGAATAAGTGGGGAGGCAGGATAGGATGGAGGGTAATATAGTCAGTCTTTCACAATATATCTACTATGGAAAAGTTTTGCATAACTATACATGTACAACCTATATTGAATTGCTTATCTTCCCAGTAGGGGTAGGTGACGAGGGAAGAAGGGAAAGAATCTGGAATTCGAAGTTTTAAAATCAAATATTAAAAAAATATATTATTATTTTTACATATAACTGGGAAATAAGATATACAGGCACTGGGGTATAGAAATCCATCTTGCCCTACTAAAAAGTCATAAGGGGGATGGGGAGGATATAAGAGAGAGCAGAGTGGGGGAAGGGGTGTTCAGTAGGATTGCTATTTTGGGGTGGTAGGTAGGGGGAAGATGGGGAGAAAATTTGTGACTCAAAACCTTGTGGAAATGAATGTTGAAAACTAAAAATAAACAAAAGAAAAAATACCACAAAAGATCAAAACTCCATTCCTTTTCTCCTAGAAAAAGGGCACAATGTGAAAAAATTATAGGTTTTGAGCAGAACACCTAGATTTGAATCCAGCTGTGCTACTAACTTAGACAGGCAGGTGCCATAGTGAATAGAACACAAGACTTGGAGTCAGAAAGACCAGAGTTGAACTTTGGCTTCATCTACTAACTCAGTGTATGAACAGGGGCATGTCACTTAACCTCTGCCTGTCTCAGTTTCCTCAACTATAAAACAGAAACAATTATAGTACCCAGCTCTGAGGGTTATTGTGAAAATAAAATGAGGCAAGATTTGTCATGTAGTTTTCAAAATTTAAGGTGATTTTTTAATGTTAATTATCATTACTATCTACTGCCTATCTGATCTTTAGCAAGTCACATTGTCCCTTCACTGCCTCAGTTTTCCCATCTGTATAATGAGAGAGTTGAATGAGATGAATACAAAGAACTCCTTCAAATTCAAAAGCCTTATAATCTTATCCCAATGCCTGGTACATAAGGAGGCACCTAATTTCTTATCTAATGAATGAATTTATGAATTCCTTCCCCCCCAAAAAAAATCCACATTGTTTTTGAGAAAGTAAAGAATTCTTAAAATTCAGTAACTGGTTATGTTTAAAGAATTAACTTTTTAGGTAAATTTCCTAAGGAGAGTGGCTTTAGCTGCCAATTTCTGCTAGAAAAACCTGCGTGCCAAATTTTTAAGCTTCACAAGGGTAGCCAAAATATGTCCGTGTTTTGAAAATGGCAACCTGGTAAAGACTGTAACTTCTTCAGAATGAATAAAAGTACTGTCCATTATAAGCTAGTGAGCTTGACTTCAATTATAAAAACCATCAGAGGAAAATGAGAAACCCCTTTACTTGCCTCGTGCTAAAATATGACTTGTCAAAGCATCAGTGGCCTAGTTTTGCTGAGGAGGCAGGAGGTGGGCCTGAGACTTTGATGTTTTCTATTCTGGGACTTAGGATACAACAAAGTCCCATCAGTCTCTTCAAGTTGAAATTGAATACAACAGCCAATTTCTTCTCCTGACCTTAACCCAACCCCCAAGATGATGATACTCAGAATGACAGTTTTACCAGAAGATTGGCTGAATTTTCTCTACTGTTCTCATAGAAACTTTGGGGTCAGACTGTCCCTTTAATGCATTACAGTGGGAGGCTAGAACTCTAAGGGTTTTTTATTTCTTTTCCTTTTTTCGTTCCTTTCTTTCTTCTTTTCTTCCTTCCTTCCTTTTCTCTTCTTTACTCTCTGTGCCAAGTTGCTATTATCTCCCCATGGGCTATACTTTGGGTATGTGTAACCATACCAAAAATACTAAAAGGTCATTCATTTTATGGGACTAACATTATATTATTATTAGTGATTCTGATGGAAGTGCTATTATTATTATTAAGGGCAGTTAGGTGGCACAGTGGATAGAGCATGAGGCCTAAAGTCAGGAAGGCTCATCTTCCTAAATTCAAATCTGCTCTTAGAGACTTACTACCTGTGTGACCCTAGACAAGTCATTTAACCCTATTTATCTTAGTTTCTTCATGAGCTGGAGAAGGAAATGTCAAACCACACCAGTATCTCTGCCAAGAAAACCCCAAACAGGTTTATAAAAACTCAGAAACAATTGAACAACAACAAAAAAATTATTATTTATTATCATAATTATTTTCTTTATCATTAATCCTCAATGTGTTATAATGAAAAGAGAACTGAATTTGGAACCAGTCAGAACATCTTCTCTTCCCAGAGGAAGGCAACTCCCCAAATAGCTAATGAGATCTTAAACTAAATTATCAGAAGCAATGTCTAAAGCAAGAGAGGCAATAGTCTTGGTAATCCTACAATACTTTGATGCACTGTTTGGGGAGTTCTGTCCATTGCAGGGCTCCACTTTAAGAAGGACATTAGCAAAATAGAGCATATCCTGAGGAAGGCAATTAGGATGGCAAAGGCACTGGAAATCAAGTCATTCAAGTTTTAATTGAAGGAAGTAGAAATATTAGCCTAGGGAACAAAATGTTTTAATGAGTGCGTGATCATTGTCTCCAAATTTCTGAAGGACTGTCATGTGAACAAGGGATTGGACTTGCCCTGATTAGTTCCAATAAGACAGAATCAAGACTGGTGTGTGGGAGTCATATAGACACAGATTTCAACTCGATATAAGGAAGAACTTCCTAACAAGTGGATTACAACAGTGGAATGTACTACCTACTTCAAAGGTGGTCAGAAAAAATAATTCATAAAGTTTAAGTATTTGTGCATTGTTATTATATTCAAATGTAATGAGTTTCATGTCACAGGAAATGTTGAAGCAATAGTTTCACAGGTGCTTTTGAAGATACCTGTTGCAGTGATTCCTACACAGAATGGGAGGTTGGATCAGATGACTTCTCAGGTTCTTTTCAAATATAAAATTCTGTGACTTCATGAATGATGAATCAAATTGTGAAAGCCATTAAACTAGAAGTGTATGAGGACAGAACTTATGTTTCTACAAAAGAGCCTTGAGTCATTTTGAAAGGTAAAATGTATTAGAATCCATTATTTGATGGTTATTAAAGGGCTCAAAAGGATGTAACTGAAATCTTAAGATTTAGCCATCTTTCTGAAAAAGTAAAGAGTCATACAGCAGTATGCATCAATGGGAGGACAGTTGAACAGCAATGAGATGTTTCACCACCCATCAAGGGTGAAAGATAACAATAAGAAAGAAACAACAGAAAAGCAGTAGGAGAGGGGAGACAGAGAGACACATGAATTCAGGGAGACGCAAAGAAAAACAGAGAAACAGAAAGAGACAGAGGCACAGAGAAGGATGGAGAGAGACAAATATAGAGACAGTGACACAGAGAGAGAGACAGAGAGAGGGAGACAGAGAGACAGAGAGAGAGAGACAGAGATAGAGACAGAGAGAGACAAAGAGAGAGAAAGGTGGGGGAGAGGGAGGGAGAGGAAAAGAGAGAGAGGGATAGACAGAGACACAGAGAGAGAGAGACAGAGACAGAGACAGAGAAAGAGATCAACCCCTGAAGCAGAAGCTGAAATAGCAAAACTAAAATGAGAGGGTAAAGTAACAAGGTGCTGAGAAAAGAAGAAAGAGGCTGGCATGTCAATTAGCCAGGGTAGCAAACTGCTAAAGAAGCCACCAGAGGCAGGGCCAATCAAGAAACAATGGGAACCAGTGCCATGAAATAAAAATACAGCCCTGGCTTTTAACCTTCATACTGCCATACTGTCCCACACCCAGGGCAGTAATAATACTCCTCAGTGTGATATAATGGAAAAAGCACTAGATTTATAGTCAAAGCACATGGTTTTGAAATCTGGGTCTGTAACTTACCTCCTGGGTGATCTCAGACGAGTCACTTCACCACTCTTGGCCTCAGTTCCATCATCTGCAAAATGAAGAGTGGCATAGGACTCTCTAAATCTATGATGTTATGATTGGGATTCTGATCTTGTCTCTGCCATTATCTTGTGTAGTGACCTTAACTCTTCCCCTATGGGGCCTCTTTCCTTATCTATATAGAGAGAGACTTTCATAAGCCCTTTCAACTCTAGCATTTAATGGCTGATATTTTAAGATTCAATGTTTTCAATCCTCTTATATATCTAAAGACATGTGTTCTATTGATTTGTTCTCTGAACAGACAGGCTTCAGATTTAATCATGTTAGTGATTTCCACTGAATTGTGATCAACACTTAGTTTTTACAAATAATGATTTCCTCTAGAAAAAACTGCAGCTCAAATATTCATTCTGACATAATTTATTTTCTGTTAAGTTAGAAATATTCTTTCCTATATGAACACCCACATATCTATGAATAAACAACTCTAAAAATCTAGAAAAATGTTGAAATAAATAGGTAAGAAAAATCAGTTCTGCAATACAGAAAGGTAAAATACAACTGGGCAGTAGTTTATATGAAAAAGACCTTGGATTTTTGCTGTCTGCAAGTTCAGATGACAGTATGATACAATATCCTAAAAAGCAAATATGATGTTGGGTGCTTCAGTAGGAATAGAGTATCTAGAACAAATTCTGCTGCATTCTCTCCTGGTCAGATACCACTTAGGGTCAGTAGAGGATTTAAAGTTGGAAGGAAAGTGTTTTAGAGATCTTCTGATCTAATTTTTTCATTTTACTCACAAGGAACTTGAAATGCAAAATAATCAAATGACTTATTACCCTAAGTTACACAGGCAATAATGAACAAAGGATTCTAACTCAAATCTTACGCCTCTACATCTGTTTTCCCCCCCCATTGTGCCATGTTGACCCTCACCTCAAATGTTGAGTTCATCTCCTACATGGGGCAGGACAAATACATCATGTCAATTAAAGAAAGTCCCAGGGGTTGGGTAAAAGTAATTCTCTCCTAGAAAAATAAGGTAAACTCCAAATCTGGATCTATATGAACCAAACACAAAAGTCCAGAATGGATCCCAATCTGTACCAATGTTACTTCAGAGAAATTAGATCTAAGAGGTTGAGAAAAGTGAGGAACCAATTACAAGAACATATAATCAATTCAAGGGTCAATGTCAATTAAGGGGAGCAATAGCAGTGATTGGTGGTGGTGATAGCAATGATGACTTAACTAAATCAACTTGCGTCACCAACTTTGACTTTTGTTGAAACAGCGTATTCCCCATTTTAACCCTGTTCTGACATGTTGGGGTAGTCATAAACTGAGTCCAATGTGATCCCTCTAATCTTAGCTTCACATGTAAGAGTCTGAGAAACTGTAATAGTAATGGGAATTTGAAGATCTTCCTGCCTCTTAATAAGCCTAAGGGAATTTGAAGATATTTCCTGCTTTGAAGATCTTCCCTGCCCCCTAATAGGCCAAATGCAATCACATGGAACCTGTGGTGGGAGGAGTTTGCTGAATGGGTGGAGAATAACCCAGAGGAAGCTGGGAGTCAGAGCAATTAGTAGAGTGGGAGGAGAGGATGCAGGCAAGGAGACAGCTAGCCTTGTGGCTGTTTGTTTGTGGGAAGACTAAAGGATGGTGTGGTTCCCTGCTATGTTATGGTGTATTAACTTCTTTGTTGCTATAATGGATTTGACTTTCTGGTGTTGGGATTTGACTTTCTGGTGTCTGAATAAATGTTTTGCTTCTGTCTTCTATATGAAGAGTCTGTTATATTTTGTGATTCAGAACTATGATAGCATATCCATAGTCACCTGTGAATATTGTGTTGATGCTACAGAAACTCAGGCACAAACTTCATGAAAAAGTACCTGGGGCAGATTCTCATCATTATCCTTTAAATTCATGCCTGCACCATCTCAGAACAAGCTACTCTTTCCCTTTAGCTCAACATACACATGTAAATCAGAAAGGTCCTTCAAAAGAACCCTATTCTCCTGGGGACATTGCGCAAGAGATAAAGCATAAATCTCCTATACTGGGATCCTATACTGAGATACTAATTAAAGGCAGAAAACATACACAACAAGAAGGAATATTTGGCCCTATGATTTGGAAGATAGGAGGTTGAATCCCATGTCCATAATTTACTAGCTATGTGAGCATGGACAAATCATTCAACTTTTCAAAGTTTCAGTCTTCTCAATGAAAAGTAGGGAGTTGTTCAAGGAAATCTGTAAGGTCTCATCCAGCTCAAACTTTTATGATCCTATAATACACTGCAAGGACAGGATTTCTTAGAAAAATGGATCCATTAAGAACTCACTTACACTCACTATACCCAGATTTATTACATGAAAGGTGAGTTTTAAGTAAGGCAAGAGTCAAAATAATCAGCAAGGCATAGGGACCCTTCCTAGATTCCATGGTCATTGACTCAAGGAATCACTCCTAGAGAGATGAGGCTTCAATTTAACTGAATGGTCACAGGTACATTGGAGGAACAAATTGTTTTCAGACTCTGTCTTCCTTGTAGCATAATTTCTGTCTTTCCATCACAGATGCAGAACCATAGATAGCTCTGGCTTGCTATTAGTAACCAAAGAGCCAATATTGCTGGGGAAATGTTACTTTGCAAAGTGCAGAGGGACTTTAAAGGTGAATTTTGTCCACTCTCCATAAACCAACAAGCAAACACTGTTTGGGGTAATTGAATCACACAGAAAGTATTGGAATATCAGAACACCAGATGAAAATACATCACGGTGGTTCAAATGGCAGAATATGTTTTATTTGGAGATTGGTATTGTCAGTTCTATGATTGAATACACGTGTACCCTTTCCTTGCCCTTCAATTACCAGGCAAGACATATGGTAAATTAGATTTCTATGTGTTAATGTTCACTCTCAATTAGCAGCAATTAGGGTTATACATTGAATAATTTGGGGTTTGATGAGCACCTGTGTTAATGGAGTTCAGCAGTATATATTCACCCTTTTTTCATTTCCTTATTTACTTAAGGCAGTGTTTCCCAAACTAAATTGGTTTAGAACACCTAAGGGCTTGGAATATATTGACAGAAGACATAAATAGTGTGTGTGCGCGTGTGCATATGTGTGTGGCCGGAGGATGGGGGAGGGAGTCTGGAGGTACTGAAACCTCAGAATGAAGTAAAATCAGGAGAATTTAAGAACAAAGTAGAGAAAAATAAGTCTATTTTTGTAACCAAAAAAATAATATAATGAATATTTTTCATACATAAATTGATTTATGGACAAAATTTATTACTTTTATCTAGAACAGACTCTGTGGATTGATAATGATCTGATCCCAAAATTTAAGAAAGACAGTAGATCAAACTAGATCACATTTAGAATACTACTTAGCATTCTCAATGACCCCAAGCTGTTCACTGCTCAAAAGTCCATCTTTTAATACCAGTATTTTCATGGCAGCCTTATAAGACTGTGAGTCATGAAATACTGTGTCAGAAGAACCAGAATCACAGACAATCAAAAAGACAATGGAAATACTTATAGTGAATTAAATAGGCTGTATCATTTGCTGATTACTTTATAACCTTATTAAACCTTACTTTTCTTTACATATTCTATGATCCAGACAAACTTGTTTCTGCTTTCCACATGCTGATACTCCATCTTCCATCTCTGTACCTTTGCATTGGGCGTCCTTTAAATATATTGTTTTCTGTTTCTTGGAATTTCTGGCTTCCTTCAAGATGAAGGTCAAGTTCCATCTTCTGCATGCATACTTTTCTGTTCCCCTCAGCTATAAGCCTCTCCACCCACCCTCACAAGATTACTTTGTATATATTTTACTTATATCTCTAAATGCTCATCTTGTTTTCTCCCATTAGGAAAAAAAATCTCCTTAAGAAAACGTAGCATTTTGCTTTCATTTTTGTATCTGAAATGCCAGATACAAAGTGCCTAATAAATGCTTGTTGGTTGATTGATTGATTGATTGATTTGATCTTGAGACCTGGTGTAAAAGACATTGAGGACAGACGTGACCAGAAAAGAAAGAAAATAATGTAATGAGACTAAGGAAATGTAATTCAATGTTAAAAGTGCATTTAAGTGAATACTATATGCAGGTTTCCCTGCTTACTGCCAGGGACACAAAGATAGATAAGCATATAGTCCAAATCCTTGAAGACTTTTACATTTTGTAATGATGGGACAATAGCTGTATGCAAATATGATAGTAAAATGTTTCTTTTAAGGAAAGGAGAGGTTCAAATTTCAGGTTAAAAGATCTGATAAGGAAGAGACATTTTAAACTGGAGTTCCGATGACGATGACTTAATCCTCCTTTTCCACGTTTTATGTAACAATTTGGAAACCACTGATGGGGGCATTGTTAAATATATATACATATATTAGTACAGTAGCTAAATGAATAGGGAAAGCCAGCAATTACTGTGGTGTCATTTTGAGGAAAAATGTCCCTGCCCCCAATAATATCTGCCTCAGTGATCTGCCAAGATCTTTGAAATCCCTATATTACTCATGCCTTTGGATTCCAGTAATGGAAGCATCCATTTTTTGTTAAAAATGCTGTCTCAGGGATTAAGGGGATGACCCACTCATCTATTATATGTCATTAGCACTTTAAGAGCCCTAAGAAAGAGCTAGTCTGGAGGAAATGGGATACTTAATGCTTTGTGGGATAGAGATAGAGGGTTAAGATGAGTGTGAAGTGGGGAATACTGCCAGAAAGGAATTTATGAGACCCTAGGTCCTGACATCTGGGTCAATGCTGAGGAACAGGGGGGACCATTTGAAGACAAAAATCATCTTGTTTTACAATTTTGCTTCTGGCAGGTCATAATGATGAAGAGTGACCCATAACCTCTATCTGTAAAATTCCCACAAAAGCTTGTATTTCTATAGTGCTTTAAGATTTATACAGCAGCATCTTCACAACAACTCATGAGGTGGGGAGTAAAAATATCATTAAACCATTTTACAGATGAAAAATGGAACCTCAAAGAAGTCATATTACTTTTACAAGGTCATACACCTAGTTAGCACTTTAGCTAGGAATTAAACCTTAGAATTCAGGACTAGTAAGAACTTTTATCCTGCTCTGTGCCACAGTTTTCTCTTCTAAAAAGCATGCAATTCCGTGAAAACACAAATATGGATCAATTGAATTAGAAGGCTGATGGTGTATGGTGTTACCTAATCTATGAAAGTTAATTAAAAGAGCTAGGCTGTAAAAAGACTTGAGGGGCATAGGAAATGAAAGATGTGTTAAAATATTTGAAAGGTTATCAGGAGTCCATTTCTTCTCCCATTCCTCCACTCTTTGCAATCTGGCTTCTAATATCCTCACTCAGTTGAAATTGTGCCCTCCTACAACATCTATGGTATTTTTATTGTCATTCTGATGGTCTTTTCTCAATCTGTGCATTTCTTGAGCTTTTTTCAGCACTGTCTTGGTTTTCATGGCACTGCTCTCTTTTTCTCTTGACCTGATTCCCTTTTAATCTTCTTTCCTGACTCCTTATCAAAACTATCTTCTAACTGTGGGTGTGGTGCAGGCTCTAGACTCTTCTCTCCCTCTACATTATTTTTCAATGCAGTTAATAAATAACAGTTAATTACATAAATAAGTGTGTATGCACACACATATGTATGTATATGTATGTGTATATGTATATAATAATGCTTATATGTAATATATGTTATATATTATATAATGCAATTCTCGTGGTTTAATATCTCAAATGCAAATGACTCATAGATATAGATATATAGACATAGACATAGACATAGGCATAGATATAGATATATGCATCCCTAGTCTCTCCTTCAAGCTCCAGTTGCATGTAACCATCTGCATATTAGATGTTTCAAATTGGTTATCCAATAGGCATCTCACACAACATAAATAAAACTGAACTCATCATCTTTCCATCAAAACTCACCCTTCTAAAATTCCTGAATGTTTCTTGCTTTCTTTTTTTTAGGTACTATTAGAGATTTCTCCTCTCAATGTTTCTTGAAAGCAGTATCATCCTTCCAGTTACCCAGGTTTCACTACCCTGGTGCCATTCTTGACTCCTCATATTTCCTCTCCCCCTATATCCTCTGTATCCACAGCCTCTCTAGAATATATTCCCTTCTTTCTTTCTACATGGGTGCTTTCTTAGTGTAGGCCCTCATCACTTCACACCTAACTATTGTAACAGCGCCCTCTATTGGTCTCCTTGTCTTAAGTCAATTTCATTTCAATTCATTTTTCAAACATCCATCAACATGATTTCCTTGAGTTAGATCTGAGACTATCACTTGCCACTCTCCCCTCCCTCAGCAAATTCCAGTGGCTCTAGATTCAAATTCAAGCTCCTATGCTTGACATTTAAAACCCCTCATAACCTGGCTCCAACCTACTTTTCCAAGCTTACTAAATATTATTCCCCTTCACATGCTCTATGTTCTGCTCAAATTTGCCTTTCTCTTCCTCACAAATTAATCAATCAATAAACATTTACTAAGCGTATACTATGTTATAGACACTGTGCTAAGTTCTAGGGATACAAGAAGAGTCAAAATATAGTCCTTGACCTCAAGGAGCTTATAATCTAATGGAGGAGACACCCTGCAAACAAATATATACAAAAGCAGCCATGTACAAGACAGATGGGGGGAAATGACAAAGAGAATTAAGAGGGGGTAGGGGAAGATTTCTTGTAGAAAATGGGACTTTAGCTGATTCTTAAAGAAAGCAAGGGACATTAGCAGTAAGAGTATAGGAATAAGAGCATTTCAGGCATAGAGAATAGCCAGAGAGAGGGTCCAGTGTCAAGAGATAGGGCATCTTGCTCATGGAACATCCAGGAAACCAGTGTCACTGGATCAAAGAGAATAAGATATAAGACTGGAAAGGGGGCTAGGTTAAGAAGACCTTTGAATTCTAAGCAGAGCATTTTGCATTTGTTCCTGGAGGCAATAAGGAGCCACTAGGATTTATTCAATAAGGAGAAGACATGTTCAGACCTACATTTTAAGATAATCACTTTGGTGACTGAATGGAGGACAACTCTCCCATTTCCTATCTCCTTGCCTGTGCACATTCCTGGAATATCCTCCCTCCTTAGCTATGTGTCTTAGAATTTCCTGTTTCCTTCAAAGTTCAAATCAAGCACAACTTTCTAAATAAGACCTTTCCTGATTTCCTCCAACTACTAGTGCGCTCCAAAAAAAATAAATTCTTGTAAATAGGCACTTATTTGTATATAGCCCAAATGATGTGGTTAGGGTTAGGGGTGCTTGAGACCACAAAACAACAACATTCTGGGTCCTGCTGAATGAATTCAACTCAAGTCTTCTCTACTAAAGAAAAGCAAAGTTTATTAAAAGGTCGCTTCTATTGGACATAGAATAAGTCTGTGCTAGAAAATTCTATGGCTCTCTCACACCACATGGAGACAAGATGGGGTCTTATATACAGAAAGGTAATGGGAGGAATGTAGGGGTGGTCAAGGGGAGGAGTTTGGGGAGGGTCTTCAGGCGGAGTCAGATGAGGTCAGACTGCAGTAATGAGTTTGGGGAGGGTCTTCAGGAGAGGTCAGTTAACAGTTGATTTTGGTATAGATATTTTGATAGGCTCAAGGGTGGGAAGTAGATGGACAAAGGAGGGCCAAGCTAGTAACAAAGCTTTGGGCAAAGCCACAATGAAAGGCTTATGGCCTCATTGAAATGCCTCATTAAATGGGATGATTCAATCAGAGTTCAAAGGGGTTCCCAGAGCCTGCACCTCTTCACAAATATATATGTCTCTCTTTTCTCTTCCAATGCAATGTAAGCTTCTTGAGGGCAAGGAGTATTTCATTCTTGTCTTTATATCCCCAATTGCCTGCATAGAATAGGAATTTTACAAATGCTTGTTGATGGATTGATTGACCTCAGAAGGAAGAACTGAAAAAATGCAGGGAAGAAGAAGAGATGGATTTTGGTCCAATTTAAGAAAAAATTTTCTAAAAATTATAACCACCCAAAACTTAAATGACTTGTCATAACACATCCTGAATTTCTTGTCTCATAACAGCAGGATAGAGTGGTTAGAGTGTTTAATATCCAGAAAGTGGGTTCAAATTCAGCTCCTGACACTTTACTGATTGTGAGACTATGATCAAGTCTCTTTGATCAAGTAACCTCTCAGAATCTGTTTTCTCATATTCAAAATAAAGGTGATAATACCTATATTTCACAGAGTTTTGGTAAGAATTAAGTAAGGAAATGCATATAAAGCCCTTTCCAAAGTTGAAGCTCTGTATGAGTCCTTTTGGAGTCAAACTAAGTGATCTCTAAGCCCCCTGGACCTTCATGTATTCTCAATCAAAGAAGCCATGTTCAAATTCTAGATCTACCATTTAGTACCACATGATTTTGGACAAGTCACTTTATTTTGGGGGGGTCTCAGTTTCCTCCTCTGTAGAAGGAATGGTTTGGACGGAATGACTTGTAAGATCCCTGTCAGTTAGTTCTAAATGAATGATTTTGTGTAGTGAAAATAACACTATATATTAAGTCTGACTCCCATTTAAATCCTGTTTCTGTCACCATCATTAGTCATGTGATCTTTTCACTTGATTTCTCTGTTGCATCAGTTTCTTGATCTGTAATATTGGCTTAAATTTACCCATTCCACTTGGATGATAGTACTATTATGAGAAAGGGGACTTTGTAAACCTTAATGCCCCATAACATGTCAGATAATATGATTCTATTACCAGCAAATGTTTGTTGAACAAATAAATAAATGCAAATATTACATCTGGTTCTCTTCCCAAGACAGGTATTTGACTCTGACTTCTAATTTTTATACACAGTCTGTTCCCCAAAGTGGGCTCACTTTGTAGGATGTCAGAAGACCATCAGCATCCTTGGCTCAGCTATCCCTCATTAGGAACCAATTAATAGTGTTAGTATCCTTCCTCAAGCTTAAAACAGAATGTCTGGTTGCCTAGAGAGTTCATTATATTGAGCTGCAGTAAGCACTCCAAGCCAAGTGATGTGGAATTAGGAAATAGTGGAAAAAATGAAAATATAAATTGTGGTATTCATATAAGTCCTATAACAAGTTGGACTGTGGCTGAAAGCATTTAAAGCTATGTAGAGGGTACTGGCTAAAGTGCTAGGCCTGGAGTCAAAAACACCTGGGTTCTTATCTCACTCCTGGTACCCACTAACTGTTAAATTACTGACAAATCATTTAATATGCCTGAACATCATTTTCTTTATTTATTAAATGGCTTTGAGAGCAGAACCAGGAGAACTTTGTACACAATTACAGACATATCGTATGTGTGACAACTAACTTTGGCAGACTGGACACCTCTCAGCAATACAAGGTTAGAAGACAGCTACAAGGGTCGGCTAGGTGGATCAGTGAATAGAGTACTGGCCCTGGAGTCAGGAGGGCCTGAGTTCAAATCCAGACTCAGACACTTAATACTTACTAGCCATGTGACCTTGGTCAAGTCACTTAACCCCAATTGCCCTGCCCTTCCCTCTCCAAAAAGTGAAGAAGAAGAAGAAGAAGAAGAAGAAGAAGAAGAAGAAGAAGAAGAAGAAGAAGAAGAAGAAGAAGACCACAAAAGACTCATGATGGAAAGGGTTATCCACAACCAGACAAAAACTATAGAGTCTTCAGACTGAAGCAAATTATTTGCTCTCTCTCATCTGTGTTTTGTTTTGTTTTATCCCCTTTCCATTATTCAGCCCATTGGTTATAATCTTTTACAACATGACTAATGTTCAACATGAAGGTATTTGTAGAACCTATATTTGATTACATGCCGCTATAGGGAAGAGGCAGAGAAAATTTGAAACTTAAGAGATTGTGGAACTGAATGTTGTCAACTAAAAGTAAATAAAAAGACATCAATATAGAAATAAAAAGAATAATTGTAGCACCTAAACCAGAGGGATTTTATCAGGCTCAATTGAGATAATAATAATGTTAACAACTATCATTGGCATTTAAATAGTATTTTAAGATCTGCAGAGTGCTTTATTCAATTATGAGCTCCTTGAGGGCAGGGATCATTTTTTTTTTCTCTTGTATACCCAGAATTTAGCACAGAGCATGGCACATAGTAGATGCTTAATAAATATTGACTGATTGAATATTATCTCATTTGTTCTTCTAACCCTAGAAGGTAGGTGTTATTATTGCTGTCAATTTACAGATTAGGGAACTGAGATACTCCACATGAAGACTTTGGTTTAAGTACTTACTTTTAAAGTGCTATACAAGTACCAGCCATCATCAACTTTATCATCATCATCATAACAACATCATCATTATCCTACTAAGCAGCAGAGCTTAGAGAATATAAGGAAGAATATCACCATATATGTATGGAAAACTCACATGTGACTAGACAGTGCAGGGCCTTGTGTGTTAGACTAAGGAGTGGGACTTTTTCTTGCATTCAGTGAGGAATCAGTGAAAGTTTTTGAAGAAGTGGTGCATTAAGTTTCATACTTTACTCAAATCCATTACATTAGTTTCTCAGAAATGTTTAAATCTGAAACCTGAAGAAAGATGACAAGTTACACATGGAAAAGATTTTTATGACAATTTTTTTTCACCATCAAAGCCAGGGAAGCCATCTGATTTAGTTCCTATCATCATGGCTCTGTGTTTCTTGAAGAAAGAGAAGTGGCACTATGGGAATCAAGGATGGAGGAAGCAGTTGGATTAGACCAAGTATATGTATAATTCTATTCTGAGATGACATAATCTTCAGGACCTCAAGGAACTGATTTTCAAAGGTTTTTTTTTTCATTTTTGGGTTTGTTTTTAAGGAAATGAAGATACCATAGATATGAGGGGGAAATAACTTTGGAGCTTGTCACTGATGCTCAGGCATATTAAATAATTTGTCAGTAATTTGACACTTAGTGGGTACCAGGAGTGAAATAAAAACTCAGGTGTTTTTTTACTCCAGACCTAGCACTTTAGCCAGTACCCTTTCAGTCACAGCCCAACTTGTTGCAGAGTTTATAGGATAGGAATACCAAAATTTACATTTCCATTTTTTCTATTATTTCCTAATTCCACATCACTTGAGAAAGCATCAATAACTATTATCCCCTAATCCAATTTTTCCATTTCAAAATAAATTTTCAGAAAAAAATCTACATATGCTTTGAAAGCATCTTCCTTCATATCCAAACTAGAGCAGGGGCTCTCTAGATTGAGTAAGAAGAATTGTCCATGTCTGGGTGACATCAATGTGAACCTGAAATTCCTTAAGGAAGTAAACAAAGGGAAATATATTCTAAATCTGATTCTCACTAACAAGGAGGAGCTGCTTGCTGGAGTGGGAATGATGGGGATTTCTGGAGGAAGTGATTCCTTCATCCTAGAGCTTGTAATGGAGGAGAAGAAATCTGGAAAGAACCTGGCACACAATCTGAATTTTGGGAAAACATATTTCAAAGGATTAAAGAAAGGGATACCATGGACTACAGTGCTACATGGGAAATCAGCCCAGGATGGAATGAGCAGGAAATTACAAGTAATATTTAAGAGTAGACCAGATCTTAGCATCACATGACTAGTTTAAAGATGTGGAGGGTGTAAGACCCCACTCTGCTTATCATTATTTTTGCTATAGAAAATCACGTTATTCAGTAAAACAGAACAATCTTGAAAGTTCCTCTACTGAAGCATCTCTCATATTAATGTAAAAATTATAAAAGATTTATTGAAAGATATATGAGAAATCCTTGCTGGATGACCCTCTGATTATTATTAATGCCATAGTGAATAGAACATGGGACTTGGAGCCAGGAAGACCTGGGTTTGAAAATGTGTTTGTAAGGAAAGCAGTCTGTGAGGATCCCAGGTTCTCTGTGACCTGATGGGAAGGAGATTTATTCCAGAGCATAAAAGGGAGAAGCATTTTTTTTTTTTTTTGCTTTTTGGAGGGGGGGAGATAGGGCAATTGGGATTAAGTGACTTGCCCAAGGTCACACAGCTAGTTTTGTGTTGTGTCTAGGTTCGGATTTGAACTCAGGTCCTCCTTACTCCAGGGACAGTTCTCTATTCACTGCACCACCTAGCCACCCC
This sequence comes from Gymnobelideus leadbeateri, assembly GCA_011680675.1. NCBI lineage: Eukaryota > Metazoa > Chordata > Mammalia > Diprotodontia > Petauridae > Gymnobelideus > Gymnobelideus leadbeateri. The sequence goes on along the minus strand of WOXC01005031.1, from coordinate 371,667 downwards.
AAGGGGGAAGCTATTTTAGTCAGACAGGTCACTCTGAAGCATAGGTTGATTGCTATGTATAGGCTGGGCTCTGTCTGAAACACAGTTCCACAAAATAGCCTCTGGAGAGGGGTCTTGAGAATTAATAATATTCGAGAAGAGAATAACCAACTTCTTACAGTCCCTAAGACCTATAGCTGCTTCTTCTACCACCATGACATTTACATATAGTAGTACAAAGGAGTGCTAATATAGAGTAAATATGCTTGTGTTTTGCAAAGCAATGAATGTGCCTCATTTCTTTGTCAGGGAGAATGTAGACTCACCACAATAGGAGTGATACAAAGCCAGTCTCTTAAAGTAAAAATAATATGATCTTAGAGTATGAAATGTCAGAACTCAAAAGGACCTTAGAACCTAGAATTATAAAACAAAGAACATCAAATGTTGGATCTGTAGGGAACTTTTGAGATCATCTTACCCGGAGGTTCTTAACCCAAGGTCTATGAACAGATTTTAGAGAGTCTGTGAATGTGGATGGGAAAAAAAAATTAAATATTTTTCACTACCTCTAACGGAAATGGAGCACTTCCTTCAATTATTTAAAAACATGATTTTAAAAAGGGGTCCGTAATGCCTCACCAAATGGATTGTCAAAGAGGAAGAGGTCCATGATTCCCTCTATATAGTTAATTGAGGTACATAGGGCTAGAGGAGGAAAGGGAGGATAGGATAGGGAGCAAAGGCAGTCAGTCATTCCTTCAATCAGCCTCAGGCTCAAAGACTCCTAGTTAGAACTCTGATTCTGAATTTCACAAGTGCAATTCATTTTTTATTTCTGTAAATCACATGATTGCTATTCTGCTGAGAGGGTAGGAAAGGTTTAAGCAAAGGTGACCAATGACATGGAGTGGGCAGCTTGAGGCTGAAGAAACAGCTAGCTCTATTGACCCCCTTTGTAGCAATTTATTTCTTATGAACTGTTCATGCCCCTAGTCAGTATTTTCTAAAGACCTGGAACTGTTCTGTGCAATGGGACACTTTTCCTATGATTGTGAATTACATCCACACAGCTGCAAGTCATGGGCAGTTATTGATAGAGCCCTGTTAGTTCAGGCTCAGAGCTGGGATGCTGAAGAATGACATATTTTCCCTGTTTCCTGCCTTCTGACTGGCTAGAACTTGGTGAGCACTGCTCTGTGGCAAAGGTAGCAAGTACTTTGCCCGGCTGCCTCTTTCAGAAAGGTACTTACTTCCTAAAAAGCCTGGTTTGGTCTCACAGGACAGCAGCACCTCATTTAACTGTATTCTTCAGGGGAATCGACCTATTCCACCCAATAGAATTTTCCAAAGAATTTTAACATAACTCTTTAAGCTCCAAAATTTTTAGAGAGATAGTACTTTTAATTTAAAAAAAAGTTAAACTGATTATACATTCTCTGCCTTATTAAAGAGCAGCTAGGTGGTATGGTGCATAAAGTCTGGAGTCAGGAAGACTCACCTTACTGAATTCAAATGTGGGCTCAGACACTTACTAGCTGTGTTATCCTGGACAAGTCACATGGTTTGTTTGCCTGTTTGCCTCAGTTTTCTCATCTGTAAAATGAGCTAGAGAAGGAAATGGCATGGGACTCTAATATCTCTACCAAGAAAACCCCACATGGGGTAAGTAAGAATCACACACAACTGGACAATAACATTTTTAGAGAAAGAAATAGTAAATCATTCCATTATCTTTGCCATGAAAACCCCAAATGGGATCATGAAGAGCCAGGCGTGGCTGAGAAACAACTTAGTAACAATAACATATTCTTAAAGAGAAAATCAACTTCTATCCATGATATTGGGTCATCTTTTTGAACACCAATTCTCATTTTGTGTGATTCTCTAACACTTTAGTCATGTAGTGGGGTACAATGAAAGAGTATTAGCTGGAGTCAGGGGAGCTAGGTTCAAATAACAACTCTTTTTCCTCCTATCTATATGGCTGTGGCCAAGTCCCTTTATAATCTTGTGACTCAGTTTCTTTTTCTGTAAAATGGGGGGGAGGGCACTAGGAAGCCTTTGAGGTTTCTTCCAGCTCTAAATCTATACTGTTATGATCCTAAGTTGAGGCTGAATAACCAGATGTTAGTAATGCTTTAGGGAGTGTTCAATCAATCAACTAGCATTTATTAAGCACCTACTATACACCAGACACTATGCTAAGCATTAGAGATACAACAAAAGGCAAAAACTAATTGACATTTTCAAGGAGCCCATAATCTAATGGAGAAAGATAACATGAATATAACTACTTAAAAACAAACTATATGAATGGCAGACTAGAGATAGCTTCAGAGGGAAGGCACTGACTACAATGTTGAACAAGATGATCTCTAATACTTCAATAGAATGAAAGACCAATGAGGTCAGAGACTATCCCATTGTTATATTTGTATCACATTTGATTAGCATAGTATCTAGCCCATAGTGCTTAATTAATGCTTGTTGACTCACTGATTCATTTACCCTTCCAACTCTGAGATCCTCAGATTCTATGTAAGTAAGATATTCATACATTTCAGAGGCTTCCAGGGGATACAGAACTGCTTGTCTCTAAAACTGATGTCTTCCCAAGTGTCCTGTGGTCTGGAAAACCAACTAAATGCCCCAGTGTCTCATAAGGGAGAGCTGAACAAAGTACTTTGTAAAGCTTAGGGTTGTAGAACTATGAATAATTATCATAAATAAGCTTATAAGAATGATATGTTACATAAGAATAGGCATGCTCCAAGTGAGGAATTCTCTTGTGTATAAAATGCATGTTCTTGAGGTCATAGGGACTGGAACTTATCTTTTTTCTTCAGCTGAATAGAAGCTGTTTTTTGCTTCATTCTTGGTTCTTAATTAGATTCTAGGCAGTTGCAAATGCCATATAAATAACTTGGATGAGTGCAGTGTTGCTGTCTCAGAGATGCAGCAAATGGCAAATCACTTTCTAAAAGTGGTCTCTTCCTAGGGTCCCTACACATTTCACCAAAATTTCTCACTCAAGGAGGAAGGAAGAAGCATAGAATGTATCTATGGAGGCAAAGTGGAGCTTCAATTTCAGCTCAGTGGAAGGGTAGCAGCAGTAAAGGGAAATTTGACACCAGGCCAAGACACACAGCTGAAAACCAGTGATAGACAAGCAACTGAGAAATAGTCAGCTCTTTATATATCGGGGTGGGAGAAGACTGGGGATAATTTTATTACTGTCCTATGCAACATTCTAAAACATTGCAGAAACAGCCCTGGCCTAAATTGGTAAGGCAAGTTTCTTATATCAAGGCAATCCATCACAGGCACAGTTCCTCTTCTAATTACTTTGGTATAGTGCTCCAATTAAGTGCTTTGAAATTTTATTTGTGCTAGCCAGTAATAGAATGCAATGGATAAGGGCTGTACTGATGTTTTCCCAATTGTAATTATTCAAAGTACCTCATAACTGAATGTAGGTACTAAAGGATTCTTGCATCAAGTGTTTGTTACACACAAGTGTCTTCCATTCTACTGCTTCTCCTTGGAGTTCCCACAACTTCTGGCCTGGTCCAAGAATTCCTTCCTAGTCTCAATTGATACCAGAGGTGTTAAACATATGGCCCACAGTCTGCAGTCTACAACACTCCAGAGTATAGCCTGAACCAGATTAGAATGTAACTGGGAAATATTTAACGCAATAAACTAAAATACAATTAAACATAGATGTTACTATGTGTTTTTCTAAGTCAATATGCACCCACAGGGATCCTTCTGTATGCAGAAATTCCCCATGTCTATTTAACTATAACACCACTGTTTACTGCCTTTAGAGTTGCTGTTCACTGTTTCTCTACCACTGTTATCTTCCGAAGCTACCATGTACTCCTGGAGTTGATCATATCCAGCCAAAACACAAAAGAATTGGCAGGCTACCATCAAGACCTTTCTACTTGTCCCTTAGTCTTCATTCCTTCCTGTGTTGTTATGAGTAAATTCCTTTTTCTCTCTGTCCTGAGCTTCAAGATGTGTATCCCCATGAGGTTCACCATACTGCCCAGTCTTTCTGAGGCTCGAGAGAAATGCATTGACCGCTTTTCATTTGTCCCTAGTCCTTTGGGAGCTAGCACCTGGCCCAAGCTTCACATCAAAGCTTCAATATAAATTTAAGAACTCACTTAATCACATTGGAGGGAAAAGAACCATTCCTTCCTTTGTTCTCCACTCCTACCATCATGGCAAAAAGTTGCCATTTCCTCTTCTATGTGCTTTTGTCTTATTTTTACTAAAATTTAACTATCATTTTAAGTACATTATGTGCCAAACACTGTGCTTACTACTTTACAAATATTAGTTCATCCTCACAACAACTCAAGAAGATAGGTGTTATCCTAATTTACAAATGAAAAAGCTGAGGCAGATAGGGAAGTGACTTGCCCAGTGTCATACAGTTGGCAAGTATCTGAGGTTGGATTTGAACTCAGATCTTCCTGACTCCAAGTCCAGGACTTTATCTACTGTGTCATTTAGCTGCTTCTAAACATATACTAGACATGAGGGGAGAGATTATGGTTTACCTAAACTTAGTCTCCCCTCCAGCACCTCATACACTAGTCTGCATTTAGTTGGTACTTAGTAAATTATTATTGAATTGAAATTAATGGAAAGGAATTAATTGAAAAGAGAGATTTCCAAACACTACAAAGCTACCCCCAGGGACACCAGGGACAGGTGTTCCCACACACCAGAGGTTGAAATCTGCCAGACCTTATGTTGCTTCCACCAGCTGTGCACAGCAACAACACAGTAATATGGCCTTAAGGGTCTGCCCAAAGAAAAAGGCTGCAGTTCTGCCAAGGAAAGTCACAATCCCAACAAGGTTTCTAATTGCTCTGGCTACAGTACAGCAAGCCTTCTGGAGTGTCAGCAAATGGGACTGTTGTCCTATTGGGTGATGGCAGCCAGGCTGGCTGTATCCTACAGTATCTGGGGAGGTATGAACTTCAAAATCTCATTAACTCTAATGAAATGTCAGCACCAGTCAAGGCAATACAATATGCCAGCCATCTGAGAGGGCCAGTAAGGTGGGCACCTCCCCCCAACACACACACTCTCTCTCTACCCCCAACTTTTTAGCTTTATTAATAGATATTTCATATGGTCCTAAGAAATTTGTGAAGCATTCTCTTCTCCTGGGTATATAGTATTGTATGTGAGTAATATGGGGGCAGAAAACTGTCACAAAGAGACTGAGACCCTAATAAACAAGCATTAATCAGACACCTTCTGAGTACTTTGTATACTTTGTATACAAAGATGAAAGTGAAAGTGTTCCTGCCCTCAAGAAACTTCCAATCTAGTCAGGGAATGTGTGTATAGATATAGATATAGATTATATAGTGCTAGAGATAGTGTGTATAGACACATACATACATACACACACACACACATATATACACACATACACACACAAATACACACACACACAGAGTTATATACCAAAGAGTTCAAGGGGTTGAAGTGGGAAGGGGGTAGAATGACTAGCATCTGGGTTTCATGTATTTAGTGGCCTTTGAGCTGAATCTTGAAGGAAATGGGATTCTAAAAGGTGAGGGTAAAGAGGGAGTGTATTCCAGACATAGAGAATGGACAGTACAACAGTATGGAGATAAGAAATGGAAATCCATGTATGAGAAACAATGAGAAGGCTAGTTTGACAGCACCATAGTGTTTCTGAATGGGTGCAGTGTGCTATAAGTTCCTAACTGTGGGACAACATTATAAAATGGAAAGAGTGTAGGATTCAAGAATCAAAAGACCTGGACTTTAGTCCTAGTCTCCAAACCTCCTAACTGTGTGAACCTTGAGAAGCCATTTCATTTCTAAGCCTCAGTTTCCATATCTGTGAACCATAAATAATAACACTTGAACTACCAACCTCAGAGAGTCATTGTAGGGAAAATGAAATATAGAAAGATGAGCTATTATTCTCATACACAATGTCCATTTATGTTGCCGCTCATATCAGAATGTGAGCTCCTTTAGGGCAGGAAATATTTCACTTTAATCTTTGTGTCTTTTACACTTAGTGCCCAGCATAAACCAGGCTCTGGATAAACACAAAGTGTTCTAAAACTTAGCATAGTTTGAAGTTATTGAAGCTTAAAACTGCATTAAGCTTTTGGGTTTGTTAAATAATTGGACTAGATGACTTTCCATTGCATGGTCCTTTAAGCCTATGACATCTATGGAGCTTTCCTAACCAATAAAACATAAGGATACATGTTATGTGTTTATGTATATCTACATGTGTACATGTTTATATATACTACACATATATGCATACATGTATATGTGTGTTCATATTATATGTACATATTTATATATAATAATCATTTGTGTACTATGGGTATGTGCATATGTTTGTGTGTGTGTGTGTGTGTGTGTGTGTGTGTGTGTGTGTGTGTGTGTGTAAAATATGAGGTTATTTTCTGAGGGGGTAAGGGCAAGAGTAATACCCTAACAGTTAAGAGCATGCAAAAAGGCTTCACATAGAAGGCAGCACCTAAGGGAAGTCTGAGAGGGAGAAGAATACTTTGAAATCCATTATCTTAATATTAAAGAGGTAACATGAATGGAGAGGTGGCCTTGAAATTAGAAAGACCTGAGTTCAAATCTCAAATTCTAAAAAATATTGGCTGCATGACCCTGGGAAAGTCACTTCACTTGTCAATGGGAAAGGTAACTTTTGATAACAGCAAGTTACAAAACATATGCCAAAATACATCAGTTGAGAGAGTTTTCTCAACAAATATTTCTTATGTCAATCAATTTATATGTCCCATCCAAAATTTTAATATTATTTGCATAATGAATCTCTGAAGGTGGTGGGTTCCCCTTCATTGGATGTCTACAAGAAAGGACTGGATGAGCGTTTTATATATGTGATAGACAGGAATCTTGTTCAGGGATTCTTGACCTGGGTCAAGTCTCTTAACTTTTCTGGGCCTCAATGTTCTCATCTGTAAAATGAGAAAGTTGGATAAGTTGGCTCCAAAAGCCCCTCCCACCTCTAGCTCTGTGATTCTACAACACCCTGCAACAATAAAACAGGAATGTTCACTTGAACCTGTGGCAAGCCAAGAAGACAATATGCAGAAAGAAGCAGAGAGAGCAGTCATGACTCTAAGAAAATAGCATTCAAGCAGGATCAGCACTGGATGGAGAGAAGCTGTGAGACAAAAGAAGTTGGACCAGATGACCTCTAAGGTCCTTCCCAACTCTACAATTTTTGTATTACAACCTTTAAAATGGCTCTACAGTATAACTACAATAGCTATCATTACCTCCATTGTATGTATAAGGAAACTGACAGAGGTGAAGTGACTTGCCCATGAGCAGAAAGAACAGAATTAGAATTCAGTACTCTTGACTCTAAGCCCAATGTTCTTCACACAAACTTACCAAGCAGTAAGGTAAGGTGATAGGTTATACATATATTCCTGTTCCTATTTCACAGATGAGTAAACAAGTGTCACAAAACTAATAAGTGCTAGAATTTGGACTTACCTATTTCTGTTGACTGCCTCTGATCTTCAGTAGCTTATTATTAGAAGCTATTATCATTTCTGGGCAGCTAGGTGGACACAGTGGATAGAGCACTGGACTCGGAATCAGAAGTTCTGATCTTCCTGAGTTTAAATTTTGCCTCAGATACTTACTAGCTGTGTGACCCTAGGCAAGTCAATTTACCTTATTTACCTCAGTTTCTTCATCTGTAAAATTATCTGGAGGAGGAAATGGCAATCCACTCCAGTATCCTTACCAGAAAACCCCAAAGGTGGTGACAAAGAGTTGGACATGACTGAAATAACTAAGTAACAACAATTATTTCTGCCTATGTGGCCTGGGACAAGTCTCTTAATTTCTCTGGGCCTCAGTAACCTCATTTGTAAAATGAGGAGGTTGGACTAGTTGGTTCCTAAAGTCTCTCTCACCTCTAGCTCTGTGATTCTATGATACCCTCAGCAGCAATAAAACAGAAATATTCAGCTGAACCTATGGCAAGCCGAGAAGACAATATCTAGAAGGAAGCAGAAATAGCAGTTGTGGCTCTAAAAAATAGCATCCAAGTAGGATCATCACTGGAGGAAGACAAACTATAAGACAAAATAAGAAAATATCCTCAAAATGTTCAAAAAATCATTTAAAGGATGTTTAAATGTAGTGAAGTCTCAAAAAATATTCTCACAGAACAAAGCAAGAAGTTGACTTTTTTAAGTGTTTCTGTTGTTGGTTTGTTTGTTTTTTTTTTACCTTAGACTCAACAAACCAAGAAATCCTCCAATACCAAGACAAAGGTTTTTTGGATTTGGGGTTCTCCCCCCACCAAATAACCCTTTCTCTAATCTCTACCATGTTAAGAGCTCAATGCTAGACCCAGAAGGAGATTAAAAAAAGATAAATGAAACCCAGGCTCTGCCCCAAGGAGCTTTCTCCTAGAAATGGGATGAGGAAAAGTACATAGGAGAGGTCTGAACAAAGCATTCTGCTAGATTAAAGGGAAGAAAAAGAGAGAGAACACTTCTAGTCAGGGAGAGGAAGAAAACTAGGAAGACTTCATAGAGGTGATAACCCTGATCTGGTCCTTGAATAATTTTGATGATGATATTCCCCCACAAAATTTCTACTTTCTGTGACAAGGATATGATCGCACATAACGAGAGCTTCTATTTGTAGAGCAACTTAAGGTTCACAAAGTATTTACAAATATTTTAATTTCACAACAATCCTGATAGATAGCTGTTATCCTTACCACCATTTTGTAGATGAGGAAATTGAGGCAGGCAAAAGTTATAGAGTCATATAACTAGTAATCCTGAGGCAGGATTTGAAATTGGGTCTTCCTTATCCCAGGTCCAGCACTCTATTCACTAAACCAACTAGCTACCTCATATTGACAAACCTTCCACTATTTATCACTAGTTATTTGGACAGTTGCCCTCTCCATCCTGGAAGCAGAGTGTCACTTTAGCAAAGCTAGGTTGAGGAGAGAAAATTTTAAACATTATTGGACTACCTGAAATCTGTGATAAGAAAAGAGCCCTGACAGCATCTTTCAAGAAATTATTTTTTTAAAAAAAACCTGCTCTGATATGCTAGAATCAGATGGGAAAAAAAGAAATTGAAATAAACTACCAATCACCTCCTGAAAGAGATCCCAAAATGAAAACTCACAGGAATGTTATAGCCAAATTCCAGAACTCCCAACTTAAAGAGAAAATATTGCAAGCAGCCAAGAAGAAACAATTCAAATACCATGGAGCCACAGTAAGTATCACACAAGATTTAACAGCTTCTACATTAATGAACCAGAAGGCTTGAAATATGATATTCTGGAGGGTCAAGGAGCTAGGATTACAACCAAGGATCATCTACCCAGTAAAGCTGAGTATAATCCTTCAGGGAGATAAAATGGACATTTTATGAAATAAAGGACTTTTAAGCATTCCTGATGAAAAAAATCACAGCTGAATAGAAAATTCGACTTTCCAACATTGAGACTCAAGAGAAACATAAAAAGGTATATAGGAAATAAAAATCATAAGGGAATCAATAAGGTTAAACTATTTACAATCCTACATGTGTAATTTTCTCATTACTAGTGCATTTAGAAGGGTTATACATAGACAGAGAGTATGGGTATGTAAGGTACAGAAGAGCTATTTCAGTGGAGGGGAAGATGGGGGGGCTGGCAGATAATGCTTGAATTTTACTCTCATCAGAATTGGATCAAAGAGGGAATAAAATACACACTAAAATGGGTATAGAAATCTATCTTACACTATAAGGAAAGCAGGAGGATCAGAGGATAAAAGAAGTGGGGTATAATAGAAGAGAGGGCAGATTGAGAAAGGTCAAAGTCCGAAGCCAAACACTTTTGAAAATGGAGAGTGAAAGAATAGAGAGAGAGCAGAATAAACAAAGGGGAAATCAGATGGAGGGAAATTCAGTCAGTCATAACTGCGAAAAAAATTTTACAATATCTCTGATAAAGGATACATTTTCTCAAATACAAAGAAAAATGAGTCAAATTTATAAAAATAAGAGCCATTCTTGAATTGATAGTCAAATATTAAATATTTTAGTTGAAGTAATCAAAACAATGTATAGTCATATAAAAATTCTCTAAATCACTATTAAAGAAATGCAAATCAAAAACATTTCTGAGGAATCACCTTACACCTATCAGATTAGCTAATATGACAGAATAGAAAAATGACAAATGTTGGAAGAGATATAGAGAAATTGAGTCACTAATGAACTGTTGGTGGAGCTATGAACTGATTCAATTATTTTGGAGAACAATTTGAAACTATGCCCCAAAGGGCTACCATGATTACCTTTAGACCCAGCAATACAACTAGTAGGTCTGTATCCCAAAAAGATTAAAAAAGCAAAAAGGGAAAGGACCTTAATGTACAAAATTATTTATAGCAGTTCTTTTCTGTTTATGTCCATTAATTGGAGAATGGCTGAAAAAGTCGTGGTATATGATTGTGATGGAATACTATTGTGCTTTAAGAAATGGTGAGCAAGGGTGGCTAGGTGGCGCAGTGAGTAGAGCGCTGGCCCTGGAGTCAAAAGGACCTGAGTTCAGATCTGGCCTCAGACACTTAACGCACACACAAACAAAAACCTAGCTGTGTGACCTTGGGCAAGTTACTTAACCCCAATTGCCCTCCAAAAAGCCCCCCCCCCCCGCAAAAAAAAAGAAGAAGAAGAAATGGTGAGCAAGATGCTCTCAGAAAAACCTGGAAATACTTACATGAACTGATGTAAAGTGAAATCAGCAGAACCTGAAGAATATTATACACAGTAATAGCAATATTGTACAATGTTCTATGGTGAATGACTTAGCTATTCTCAGCAATGCAATGCTCCAAGACAATTCTGAAGAACTTATGATGAAGAGTGCTATGCCTCTCTAGAGAGAGAACTGATGGAATCTGAATGCAGATTGAAGCAAATTTTTTTTTAAATTTTCTTTATTTTTCTTGGGTTTTGTGGTCTATTTTTTTGTGTAACATAATGAATATAAAAATATGTCTTTTCATGACTGCACATTTATGACCTATATACGATTTCTTGCCTTCTCAAAGAGGGAGTAGGAAAAGGAGGGAGAATTCATAACTCAAAATTTTAAAAAATCTGTTAACATTGTTTTATGTGTATTTAGGAAAAATGAAATACTAAATAAATATTTTTAAAAATAAATCATTGAACATTCTTCTGCTCATTAACACACGACTCTTTACCACAGACCACATCTTTATAGCCAGAGAGAATACAAGATTCAATTTTTGTTGTTTTTTGTTGATTCTTTTAAATGAGTGTGACTAAATAAAGCAAGCAGAATAATTAATGACTATTCCAACAAATAGTGTCCCATGTATATGCTAAGGTCGCTCAGGATGTCTCAAAAAAGCAAACACCCAGATAGTTGTTGAATGAAACTCTGATTATTAATTTGAAGCTAAAAGAGAGTGATGATATATGATCTCCAAAGCTATTCTGTACTATCATGGAAAATGTCTTCTAAAATGTTCAAATGATATATATCCTAGCCTTAATGAGATTGATCAGATGTCCTTATTTGTAGATGGCATTCTGATAGTTGTAGCAAGTTCCAGAATATTTCAAAGTATCTTCAATGAGAATAATTTTGCAAAAAAATCATAAAGATACAAGAAGCAATGTGTCATAATACAGGAAAGACTAAATGGATGAAAAATGCTTACTGTCCAGGCAATAGTATTCAGTTAGATGGCCAATCTACTTAAGCAGTACATTGGTACATATATCTGGTATGGACACTGAAGATCCCATGGTCCTCCATATTTGCCTTTTCTTTTTTTTTTTTATAGGTGTCCTTTCAATTTATTAGAAATAATTGTTTCGATTTAAAATAGCTTCCACGGGGGGCAGAGCCAAGATGGCGGAGTAGAAACAGCTCATCCAAGCCACTCTGCCCCCACATTCCCCCCAAACAATGTAAAAGGGGACTCTGAACAACTTCTGGAGCCCCAGCACCCACAGAACGACACAGAGAAGCTAAACTCCCACTGAGGACAGCCCAGCAGCCCTGCAGGAAGGACCAGTGCAGTGGCCTGGGACCTGGCATCTTGCAGCGCGCAGAGCGCAGGAGCAGAGCCGAGCCGAGCCCAGGTCCCTGTGAGCCGAGGTTTTAGCCCCAGGGCGGCAGGGCCAGCAGCCAGCTGGAGGAACCCCAGAACACCAGGAGCTGTGGCGACTCCAGAATTATCAACATAGACTTGCCTGGGACAAAGTAAGAGGTTAGTGTCCTATGGACTTTGGGACTGGTATTAGGGAATGCGTCGGCTCCCTCCCCTGGGGGCTAGAAGCCGCTGAGGACAAACTCCATTTTGTAGTTTTCAGAGGCAGCTCCCACTCCCAGCCTGCAAATTTGTAGGGAGATCCAGCGATCAGTCTTGGGGGGTAATCGCTCTTGCTTTAGCCTCCCTGGATCTGGATTGTGATCTAGGGTGGAAGTCGTGGGTGGGTTTACAGCTTGCCAGAAACGGAAGTTGCCCCCCACACGTTCGAGACGAAAATTCCTCTATCTGGCCTTAAAGCCATAGTGTGGCAATAAGCCCAAAAGTCAAGTAATTACGTGGCAACATGCCAAGGCAAAGGAAACAGAAAAATGCAACCCTAGACTCCTATTTTGGGGGCATAGAGCGGGAAAAGGACTGTGAGGTCAGAAGTCCTGCTCCAAAAGCCCCAGGGGAAAACATGAGCAGGTTGCAGGCCATAGAGGACCTTAAGAAGGACTTTAAAAATCAAATAAGAGAAGTGGAGGAAAAATTGGAAAGAGAAATGAGAAGGATGCAGGAAAAGTATGAAATGAGGGTCAACAACCTGACTGAGGAAAACAACACCTTAAAAAATAGACTAACTCAAATGGCAAAGGAGGCCCAAAAGGGCAATGAGGAGAAGAATGCCTTAAAAGTCGAATTTGCCAGATGGAAAAAGAATCTCAAAAGTTCACTGAGGAGATTCATTCCTTCAGAGTTAGACTGGAGCAAATGGAAGCTAATGACTTTATGAGAAATCAAGATTCTGTTAAGCAGATCCAAACAAACGAAAGATTAGAAGGCAATGTGAAATATCTCATGGGAAAAACCACTGACCTGGAGAATAGATCCAGGAGAGACAATTTAAAAATTATTGGACTACCTGAAAGCCATGATCAAGGAAAGAACCTAGAAATCACCCTTCAAGAAATTCTCAAGGAAAACTGCCCTGATGTTTTAGATCCAGAGGGCAAAATAGAGGTTGAAAGAATCCACCGATCACCTCCTGAAAAAGACCCCAAAAGAAAACTCCCAGGAATATTATAGCCAGGTTCCAGAATCCCCAGATCAAGGAGAAAATACTCCAAGCAGCCAGGAAGAAACAATTTCAATATTGTGGAAACACAATCAGAATAGCCCAGGACCTGGTGGCTTCTACACTGAGGGATCGAAGGGCATGGAATATGATATTCCAGAGGGCAAAAGAACTGGGAATGAACCCAAGGATCACCTACCCAGCAAAACTGAGTATTTTGTTTCAGGGTAAAATATGGTCATTCAGTGGAATAGAGGACTTTCAAGCATTCTTGAGGAAAAAACCAGAATTGAATAGAAAATTTGACACCCAGACACAAGAAGGAAGAGATGCCTGAGCAGGTAATCAGGGAAAAGAAATCAAAAGGAACTTATCAAAGTTGAAATATTTACATTCCTATATGGAAAAGCAATAACTGTGACTGATGATATCTTTCTCACTATGAAAATAATGGAAGAAGGGGGTGTGGTCATATGAATACATGTGTGAATGTGTGTGTATATGGTTACAGTTATATATGGATAGAGGGCATAGGTTGAATTTGTTGGGAAGGGAGAATATTCAAGGGATGAAATTATGAGGTGAGAGAGGAAAGTGGCAAGAGGAGATGGGGAGAGACAGGGTAGGGTAAACTATCCCATGTAGAAGAAGCAAGGGGAAGTGGTTGCAAAGGAAGGGGAGAATAAGGAAGGCTAAAAAGGCAAAACCACATTCACATTGAATTTGGTTCAGGGAGAAAATGACATACATACTAAATGGGATATCTCAACCTGCAGCAGGATAGGGGAAAGGGGGATGAGAGGAGGGATGATGGATGGGAGGGCATCCTTAGGAGGAGGGGAGGTTGGAAGTACCCACTATAGAAGAGGGACAGGATCATGTAGAGAATGGACCAGGTGGGGGGTGGGATGAGTGGGAGGGAATTATAAGCAGCCTTGTACAATATATCTACTATGATAATGTTTTGCATAGCCAGACATGTACAACATGTACTGAATTACTTATCTCCCAAGAGGGAATGGGTGACAAGGGAGGAAGGAAATGGATCTGAAATTTGAGGTCATAACATTAAATGTTTCAAATATATATAAATAGTATTATTAATACTCTTTTGCTTGTAATAGGGAGATAAGATGTGCAGGCATTGGGATGCAAAGACTCACTTTCCTCTAATGGAAAAGTCGATGGGGGTATGGGAGAAGGTATGGGAGAGAGCAGATTGGAGGAAGCGATATCTTGTGGGATTACTGTTCTGGGAGGTTCGGTAGGGGAATAATGGGGGGAAAATGATTGTAACTCAAAATCTGGTGGAAATGAATGATGTAAAACAGAAGTTAATAAAGCATTTGTTTAAAAAAATTAAAAAATTTAAAAAAAATTAAAAAAAATTAAAAATTAAAAAATTAAAAAATTTAAAAAAATTAAAAAAAGAAATAATTGTTTCAGTTAAAAAAATCAAACTTTAAAACATTTTCCAACATGCCGGCAAAACAGTTGATTAATTAAGTTTTGATTTTTCAGATTTATTTTGGGGGATTTAGGGAATCCCTGACAAATTAAATTATAATGGCTGGGTTCATATGATCATTGATTGAGAAGGTAAAATATCATCTAGTTTCATTCCCTCATTTTATTATTTTTTTT
Organism: Gymnobelideus leadbeateri; assembly: GCA_011680675.1. NCBI lineage: Eukaryota > Metazoa > Chordata > Mammalia > Diprotodontia > Petauridae > Gymnobelideus > Gymnobelideus leadbeateri. The sequence continues at coordinate 356,631 of WOXC01005031.1, read as the reverse complement.
TTTTTTGGAAGAAGTATGACCTTTATTTTTATAGATTTTAAAATATAGTAAGTTTTCTGTGGACAGAGATAAAGTCAAACATTTAACATAGAAATCACATTTGGACTTTGACCCTTGAATTTCCCCGGACACAAATGAACTTAATATGCAAATAATTCACTTATTTGGTTTATTGTCCCTCAGGTAGAACCTTGAGATTTCAATGTCTTCAAGTATCTCTCACTCCCCCCAGTATAACCACTAGTCCTTCTTATAAGCTTTTGGGATCACAAGGCTTGAAAATATAGACTAGTTTACTTATATAATAAAGGATATAGAAAAAATTTATAAATAGGACCTTACAGAATAGTCAAGAGTCTCTCCCATCCCATCGCTGGGTCATGTTCTTCCTTAAAGCCATACACAACAACCCTGGGAGAGGCTCCCAGGGGGCATGTCAGGGTTTATTCCTACACTTCATTGGTCTGTATCTTATCCCTCGTTCCTAAGCCACTCTATTCTTGTCATTGCTCCTCTTCTTTCACTATTCTTTGTTATGGGCAGGAATCATGAGTCCTTCACCCCCTCCCCTCCACTGCTCTCTTTGTCACTTTCGTGATCCTCAGATCTGCTTCTCTGATCCCTTTCCTTTGATCACTAGTGCCTCAGCTGACATTTTAAAAGCTCTTTCCTGTCTGGCCTATTTATTTATTTATTTTTAATTAAACAAATGCTTTATTAACTTCTGGTTTACATCATTCATTTCCACCAGATTATGAGTTACATTTTTCCCCCATTTTTTCCCTACCCACCACCCCAGAATAGCAGTCCCACTAGATATCCCCTCATCCAATCTGCTCTCTCCCATATCTTCTCCCATACCCCTTCGACTTTGCCATTAGGGCAAGGTGAATCTCTGAGCCCCACTGCCTGGACATCTTATGAAACATTTAATTTAAAACTTCGATTTTCAGATCCATTCCCTTTCTCCCTTGTCACCCACTCCCTCTGAGAAGATAAGCAATTCAGTATGTGTTGTACATGTATATCTGTGCAAAACATTACCATAGTAGATATATTGTAAAAGACTGCTTATATTTCCCTCCCACCTGTCTCACCTCCCACCTGGTCCATTCCCTATTTTGATCCTGTCCCTCTTTGATAGTGGGTACTTCCAACCTCCCCTCTCCCCAGAATGCCCTCCCCTTCATCATCCCCTCTCTCATCCCCCTTTCCCCTACTCAGGAGAGTGAGTGAGGGTAAGATATTCCATTTAGTATGTATGTGATTCTCTCCTTGAGCCAACTTCAATGAGAATATGCTTTTGCCTTTTGCCTTCCTGTTCTTCCCCTCCCCTGCAACTACTTCCCCTTGCCTCTTCTACATGAGATAGTTTGCCCTACCCTGTCTCTCTCCATCTCCTCTTGCCACTTTCCTCTCTCACCTCTTGACTTCACCCCTTAAGAATCACCCCTTCCTTGGGGTGGCTAGGTGGCGCAGCGAGCAGAGAGCCAGCCCTGGAGCCAGAAGGACCCAAGCTCGGATCCGGCCCCAGACACCCAACACACAAACAAAAACCCAGCCACGTGAACCTGGGCAAGTCACCCAACCCCAGCTGCTCTCCTAAAACAAAAAATCATCCCTTCTCATCA